>JAAAKL020001783.1:0-29040 GCA_010016065.2 Carybdea cf. marsupialis auct. non (Linnaeus, 1758)
TACAGCCATGATCTTACTGTGGAAGTTCCAGAGACATTTTATTCCTTCCAGTGGATACAGTTTCGAGTTTTCGCTTACTTCCATGATATTGATATGGGCAGTCAGACACATTCTTTTTTCTTAGCATTGAGGGGCGGGGCCTCGGGCCATGGCCCCGTCGGCCTCCCCCTAAAACCGCCACTGGAGTAGGGTAGAAAATACGAAACGTGAAGTAATCCAAGCTTTCGGTGCTTTAAATGCATCATCCGCAGGGTGAAACAATTGCTAAACCAAGTACTTAAGGACGAAATAGTCTGACAATCGAGGTAAAGAATCATAATAAAAATCCATGAAATTGTAATAAATGAGACTTGAAGGAGAAATTAGAAAAGCGACAGGGGAGCTGAGCCGAGAGCGGCATTTACGGATACATGTTTCAAAGAGAATGAGGCAGTCTTTGATGAGGAGAAAATCTTCGAAAGAGGCTGTTACTAAGAAAGTAACATCAGATTCAGAAAAAATATGCGAGTGTTGACTACAGTGAGAGTAAATGATAGAGAATGGTGGCACAGAAAGATGATAATCAGTGACAGCTGACGTTTCCAAATGATCTGCAAAGCGTTTGTGAAATTTGCAAGTCGTCTGATCCCAATAAGCTGCAACAACGACACTGAAAATTATAAACAACACCAGAATAAAGTAACTTCGAAATCCTGTCTTATAGGGGGATAAAGGAGGAGAAGCAGCGAGAGATAGAGTAAAGGAAGAGAGTAAACTAAAATATGTTAAGAGGGAAGAACAAAGCTTATTTACACTTGTTCTAAGTTCTAATTTCTAAAGAGTGTTGATCTATAAAGGGTAAAATAGAACCAATAAAACGTTTTGGGACTGACAGAATTACCTTACGAGGTCTAAATAACTTATACAAGAAAACACCATGGTCAATACAGACCAAAAATAAGCTTTAATGACTCTGTACTTGGTGTCGATCTTGATGTTCCGAGTGGAAAGGGTAATTTACAAATATATAAGAACACCCAAGTTATGGTGCGAAAAAACATGACGATATCTTCGTTCAATAAATTTTACTTCTTAGCTTTTGATGTTAACTAACATCATCTTCAGAGGTCTCATGAAAGATCATTACTTACGTTACATATGGAAAAGTGCTTACAATGAATTGAAAAGGAAGTACAAATTATGAACAAGGGAGACAAAATTAGCAAAACAAGATGAAAAGGACACAGTGAATAATAAGGAACAACATGTGTGGACAATAGAGCAAAGTAATTAAGAAAAGAAGTTAAGGTAAACTTAAGAATGGCACATGTGTCATTGAAGTAAAGAGAGGGAAAACGAAGATTGTTGACATTGAGGATGGGATTTAACTTTGAAATAAGGAGGCTCTCATTAATTGAAAGCTCTAAGTTAGATGAAGTGCTAGATAAATTATCTATATCATTTATACTAAAATCATGACTACTTAACAACTTATGTTCACGTATGGCAGAAAATGATGGACTAAAAAGATTTTTTCCTGTCGAAGCAGAGATTCCCAAGTGATCTGAGGCACGTGTATGTAAGAGGCGGCGGGTCTGCCCTGAATAAGAAGCATTACAGCTTTTACACTGAAAACGATTAATTACACCTGATTTCAGATACTTGGGAACGCGATCTTTGAAACGGAAAAAATCTTCCAAACGGTTAACCGGGCGAAAAACAAAGCGAATATCAACTTGTGGAAATCTCTTAGCCAAGAAGTAGGGGCCTACCTAATAAAAATATCAACGAGTTTTCCGGATTTTGATTGTCACATAAATAGGAACAGAGCTTTTCAACCTCCAAATGGGATAAATTATAACTAAAACAAATAGAAAAATAGCTTGCTAAGTAGGCTTAGTATTAAACCTTTCTTATATGTTGGTGGAATAAAACTACGATGGTGGATGGCTAAACCAGTGAAGGCGGGTTCGCGATAGGCAGAGGTGGTAAAAAACCCTGCTGCACGTCTAATATCGACATCGAGAAAAGTCAATTTTCATGAATGTTCCGTTCCCACAGTAAAAGTAATGTTGCGAAGTTTAGAATTGAGATACTCTAAAAAGGGTTCAACATGGTGTTTAGATTTGAAAAGGACGGACAAAGCAGTCATCGTCGAATCTTTTATAATAAAGAGATCGAAAGGAAGGAGGACAATCATCTAACTAACGAGATTCGTCACAAAATAAAAAGGCGTTGCAAAGAGTTGATGTTCCTATTTTTCAATGTGGTAATCGAAGGCCTCTCCTTACAGCGCTATTCTCGTATTTACTTCTCAATATCGGCAGAGTAAACAAATACGATAGTAGCACTCTGTTAAGTTTCTAAAGACTGCAAAGACTTAACAGTTTGTAATTTGTGTGTTTTAAAAGGGGAGAAAATAAAAGATAGACGAATACCTTTCGGGAGACTCCTCTTTACAACGGTTGCCAATCTGCCCTCATGAAATAGGATGATCTACGCCTAGCAGATGTGATCTATTAGAACAGCCTATTGTTTTGATCTCTTCATCTGTGCTCAAGTGTAATTGATAGGCTCATAACGGAATGAATTGTAATATCAGATTACAGACTGAGATTTTGGAATGGCCTCCAGATGGATGCGGCATGCAGCATGCCTGGTAGGCGTGTAGTAGTATGAATGTATGCTATCGGTTGATAGTTGATAGCACTATACCGCGTCAACTATCGTTCTTCGTTTTATCAACACAACAAGGAGCGTCCGGTCATGTAAACGGTATCATAATGAGACGTGAAGCTGTTTTGCTTCAGTTGGTATGTTAGGTATCAAATGTGCAAGTGGTTGCCACAGTAGCTGTTGACAATGGAGATCGTAGGTGATAAGATGTCAGTAGGTATCAAAAAAGAACCAGGTAGGTGTTCGTTGTGATAATATGTGGGTAGAGTAAGTTTATTTCCCTCAATTTTAAGTGGGCCCGTACTCGTATAGTAAGAGTGTTATAATATATATATACCATGATATACTCAATCTGCAGTCAGTAGTCCTACTGTTTCGGCCTTTGTGGGCTCGTCAGTGCAGAACAGAGCTTTGAGACTGAATTCTATCATTATAACATACATATAGCGATAGATGAGATCAAGAGGAATCTAGCGTGATTAGGATTATGCCTGCTGTGTAGGCCATGGCGCCAACCCACTAAACAATCGGTGTAACATGACTATCAGGAGGGCAGTAATTTTTTAACATATAAATCTATCAGGTATCGATAGAGGAGATAAGGGACAATCGAATGAGGGTATGGGGCAACCCAATCGAAAGTTTCGATCAGTTATAACATTCAGGGGCGTAGGAAGCATCTCAAGGAGTCAAACGGCACTTTTTCACTTACTGAACTTGACTAGGTGTTGGATTTAAGAGTGGATGAATTTGGTACATACTCACCTTTAATCCCTTTCATTCGATTTCGAATCTACCTTTCGTTAAAAAGCCACTTTTCGGGCGCCTGCAGCTCATGAGCCCACAAAGCAACCCCCGTTGGTGTGATATGTTTATAGCAGACTATAAAATGTTTTGAACTGAGTGTTTTAGAAGAAGACAAAGAGGCATTTTGTTGACTCAAGGTGCATTTTTTGGCTGAAGGAACACGTTTATTACTATAAAGACACTTTCTTTTTATTGCAAAATCTTTTGGGGTGGCACGTGCCCCCAGTGCCACCTGTTCCTACATCCCTAATAACATCATCATTATAACAAAAGCTCTCATGTTAACCCGGTTGGATAGCCCAAGCTGTGCTGCAAGAGCTCTAAAACTGTCATGATGCCCTATACACCAACTTTCCGATTTCAAAGCATGCAGTGGCGTAGCAAGAATATCTTGAAGACTGGAACAGTTTTCGTACCCAAGCAGTGACTGCTGGCATACTGTACTCCTTCAAAAGAGGCCTTGGCAGACACTGGTTGTCCTACTGCTTTGACACTTGTTTTGATGTATCTGTGACAATCTGCATTGTGCTCACACACTTGTAAATATCCATAAAATTGAACAGTTGTGAAAATCTTAAATACAAGACCAGGTACCTATAGGACAGTGTAGTCCTACTAGTTCGTATAGTGATGATGATGATGGTGATGATATATCCTCTCTTGCCCTCCCATTTACAACAAGCAAATGCCCCCTTCAGCCAAACAAAGTACCATCATCAACTATTATTTATGTAATTTTTATGCTTCCCAATACAGAAGCTCTCTGTCGTAAACCCACACCATATGTAAATTCCGCCTGGCTGAGAGTGTCCTACCTCAATGTAGAACTGGATTTCTCATAAGCTGTGTCAGTTGCTGAAGTTTTGTAAGTTTCACAGTCATGGACATCTTCATCATTTACAATTGTCATCTCCAGCCATTATTCTCAACTAAGAGTAAACAGTCAATTAGCAGGTTTCATGTGTTCATGTCCATTGCTTTCATAAGATTGGTGATTTGATTTTTGTTATCTTCATCTATGTAATCCATCCAAGACTATTATGGGTGACCCCTGGACCAGGGCCTTTCTCCAGGTAACTCTAACTCCTGTCCCATTTTAAGGGAATTTCACACATATACACTTTTTGCATAGTTGAAACAGCACAATCTTTTACATAATCACATAATACTTCACCAAATCTTTGTTGTGTTTAATGAGGAGGTATTTACAGTATTTGGCCAATGAAAGCCTTGATGAACCATTGTGATCAGGTGCAAGGGATTGCAAACCTCCTCTTGTAGTTCCAGTGAGTTTTAAATCAGATTTATAGATTATGTACTTTGCAGATCCCATGATTAGATTACAAAAGAAAATACCTTTGAATGGGACCTTAATCTATTTGAAGTACATCCACATAAGCAGCCACCTTCTTTGGAGATTATAGGGTGCCTACTGAGAATAATTGTTGCCCAATCTAGTTGTACACAGATTATATTGAAAAAAGCAAAGATGAAAAGTTGCAAGACGATTTTCCTGTCTTACAGAAATCTGTCTGTCTATCTGAATATACAGGACCAGTAACCATACAGTCTGCATGCTCAAGATTTAGGCCTGGAATACTGTATCATGAAGTACATACAGTTCTCCCTTATGAACTCAAACTAGGGGCAACTTTTTGTTAAGACAAACCACAATTTTAATACCAGATTGGGAATGATTATAAGAATGATCTTGAAAAGGAGTTGGGGTATGTCATGGTATTTCTTGCAGGTATGGGCTAGCCTGTTAGTAGGCTATTGAAGGCCTACATCCCTCTTTTCTTCTTCCTCTTTCTCCGTTTAACATCCGTTTTCAATGCTAGCATGGATTGGACAGGACATATTGATCACTGTCTTCATATAAGGTACTAGATTGTGCCAGATCTAAACTCAAGTTCCTCTGTACTAAGTCTGTCCTTGCTGCTGTATACCACTGATGTTGGAAATTCCCATGGACACCCTGTTCTCTCCGTCATAAAGATTATGTATCCCTTGATTGATAGTGTCTGCTTGAGCACTTGTATCTTGAAAAGAGTACTGATCAAGCATTTAGTGACACAGTAAAACATTTGGCTGCTAATGGTGTGGTAATTTGTGATCTGTCTCCCGTATTATTGACTTATGCTCTTGAGCACTGTTTGATTGCCATTTTGGTGCAAGAGGTTCTTGAGGGGTTTTTTATCCCCACCTGTTTTGTGGTTTCATGTTTATGTAGAGAATATGTATCACATGATTGCTAGTTTGTGCCTGAGTACTTAAATTTACATATATGATGTATTCCAAACAACATGAAATTTCGATAAATATCACTGGTAACATTTAAATTTGTCTCATTCTAGCAGATCTCAAAAATTTTCCAATTTCTTTGGTCACAATAGGTTGCCTGTTAGACATGAATGTAAATACGACCCAAAGTTTTTTTTACATCTTCCTCCTAAACTGTTTCTCCACTTGATGTGGTACAAAAAGAAGGACACATAGGGGTCCTTGGATAGTATCACAAAGATTTGAAGAACTAGCCATTGTTAATTGATAAAGGATTCGCAGGTTTTTGTCCATTAGTCAAACTTAAACATGAAGCAATTTTGGACTAGACAATTTGAATGTGATTCCGCCTAATACAACATAGAACTGTAAATACATAAACAGACAAATTGTTTTCTTCATAAGCAATCAGTAGGGTACTTCTACTGTCATATCAAAGTGGAAAAACAAGCTAGGTTCAGTTTGACCAAGAGGCACCTTTGACTGCCTTCAATTCTTTATTTTTTTAAAATATTATTTCCCAGCGACTTGACTTTTTTCCTTACATTTTGACTGATAATCTTTAATGTTGGGTCCTCTAGTCTCTCCATTTGCATGATTCAGATAGAGAAGTTTTTCAGGTAGGTGACAATAGTTCAAAGCATGGAGGGTTAAAAATTGTCATTTCAAAGTGAAATACGTATGGTAACTTGAAGCAAATAAGGAGTTTCAAAATAGACTGGAATCTACAATGCTAACCTCACTGCATTGCATTCCCTTTTTATAAACACATGCAGTGCTTTGAAGGTATGGAAATGGTGAAAGTAAAAACTTGAAAAGGAAGAGAAAAGAGAGTCTCGAACTCCATTGACCAACAGTTCACCTCCTGCATACAGATCATAATAATCTTTGACCAGAGCAGTGCAATGGGTTCATATGCATCTGCCAAAATCACCTAGCAAGAAAAGAGCAGTTGTGAAAAAGCTTGTCTGTAAAGTGAAGTTGAACTTCTCCAGCAGTAGACAGTGCTGGAACAATAAGAAATCAGAAGTTATAATTGAGGAAGTAAAAAGAGCTCTCATAGAATATTACTATAAAGATTATATCAGTCGCTGGACTTCAAGAAAAGCAGATTTTGTTACTGTGAAAAAGAAAATGGGAAATGGATGAAGTTGCAAAAGAGGTACCTGCAAGTGACATTGAATGAGTTGTATCAATTATTTAAGAAAGAGAGGCCAGACGTAGAAGTTTCAAGGTCTCTCTTCTTTTATCTTTGACCCCAAAATGTACTGCTGTCATCAAAAGGTGCCGCACAATAGGCCTATTTCTAATTGCAAGTACCATGAGAATATTATTTTGCAACTAGAGACCTTACACAAGAGGTTTCCACTAATAGCTGTATACTATTCTGAGTTTCCTGGTCAAGTACTGTGCAATAATCGGACTGAATCATGTTTGCTTAATAATTGTGTTCAATGTAGTGATGCGAAGATCTTCATTGACAAGTATAACCTTAATGATATGCAAAGTACTCTGTATGAAAGTGACATTAGTGATACAGATAGTGAAGTGCACATCAGCTAGTACCAGTGGGAAGACACAAAAAATGATTGTGGGGTTAGTTTTTTGTCAAAATCCCTTCATAGTGGTGAAATTTCTGAGCCATATTGAAATTTTACCACTGCTCTTCCAAAGTTCTTCTATCACTGTTATATAAAAAGAATGCAGCACATGAAATGTGCAAAGAGAAGCTGACAGCTAACCCCAGGTGCACTCTTATGCAGTTTGATTTCTCTGAAAATTTCACATACAAGTGGCAGGATGCACCCTAAGTCAACTCACTGGCACAAGAAACAAATGTTCCCTGTATTCCCAGGACAAAATCTGCTTTACATGTAATATCAAGTGTACTGATAGGCATGTACTTGGTTACGTTCATCAATTTGTGTTTTTGCAGATTCAATGCAAAAACTATGTTAACTTAAGAAAAGTTTGACAAAACAGTTTTGTCCACTAGTCACATTGACCAATGTCTGTTAGTCACATCAATGATTTCAACTTTAATGTTTTTTATGACTCTATTCAGTTTTGTTTGATTGATGTAAATTTAGATACACTGTGACATGATTCAATTCGTAAGCTTTGCTTACGTTGGTTTTTCAGAACAGCAGTTATGAAATAAAGACAAAACATTGTCAGAGCCACCGTCCTTTTTTGTGTCTGTTAGTTGCATTTGGTATTCATGATATAAGTATACTTGAAGAATGCTTTCAACTGAAACCTTGAAAGTTAGCTTCTAGGCATTTTAAAGTTTTAATGCCTTTTTATTGCAGTTTAGAGTTTTTTGTTTCTCTGTTAGTTTCATCAGTTCCATTTCATTGATGTAAGTACTCAGGCAGACACACAAGCAGTCATGAACTACATAGTATAGAACTCAATAAACATGAAGTGCTTGAGGCGCTGGTCTGGTTTGAACCCAGGATCTCCAAGACTGAAGACAAAGACTTTACCATTGCACTAAATAGTGCAATAGTAAAGTCGACAATCCAGGTACTTGATCCGGAATTCTCACCACCACCAGCAACCTTATTTTTGTTTCGCTGTTAGCTTCATCAGTGTATATATGTAGTATCCTTAAGTGGTTGAATGTATTGTTTTCAATGAGGATCTTTGTACGTACTTCCTTTGAGGTTACAGTTACATATGAAGTTCAATATTATTGCTGCCCTTGGTATATGAAGTATAAATGGTACTGTACAGTGTTCTCAAAATGGATATAGATATTGTATGTTTGCATTTTAGAAGAGGAGCATGGGTCATTGATGGACCCCAGGACAGTATGTAGTGCTTACAATTTCTTTAGTTAGTTTAATGCTTTTTCTGAACTATCTTGAATATGGTAGGGTATTTTTTAGTTGTTATAATACATCCTGCCCTCCACTCTCTGCCCTTGTGATTACTAGTTTGCCTACTCATAGAGTTCACAGAACATCAATAAGAGAGGCATTTGATTTCAAAAGAGGCAATTATTGTTATCTTTCTAATTGTTCTTGATTGGTGTTGCCCACAGTGTGTTCTATTGGTGCTGTTCATTGTCATCAACTAGTCATTTGTCGAATGCCATTTTTGCAATTTCCTCTATACAGGTTGTAATAAGTCAGCATGAAATATTACCATGCTTCAAATACCTTGTGCAAAAAACCTGAAGCTAGTGAAAAGCCAAATATGGTGGTCGCCAGATTAGGTCCAGCCCATACATAACTTCTATTTCAAGCATACCATATTCTCAAGCAGCATCAAAGTTGGGGATATCAGTCAACAGATAGATTTCACTTCTTCTGTCGATATAGTATGGAGACATGAGGTGGTCAACATAAAGACTGACCATGTTGTGAGTCCAGAATAGCCTAGCACGATATTAGTAGGTTCGGTTTAATTGCAAAAAACCAAAAACGAACTTTTGACTCATTTTGGTATTCCCAGGGGAAGTGGGCTGGTCCAATGAGTCTTTTATTGGTCAATTGATCTTAAAACTATAGGGGATCAGTTAGAGTGTTCCGATGGCTCATAGGCAAGTGGTCATAATGTTATGACAAAATAGAAGAGAGAATAATCTGATTTGGTTATGCAATTGTGTGCAGGGATCATCTTCATTAAAGCAAGTGCTGCATGCTCTCTGCTTACAACAGTTTTAGTTGTGGTGTCATGATTAATATACAGTAAAAAGCAATTGGGAACTGCTTCATCTTTTTATTCCGTTATGTAGTTTTCCCCTTTTTTTTCTCTGTTTAACGTCTTCTTTTGACAGTGCCCATATAGATGGGACTTGTTATTGGAGCATAGGGCACTTTAAGACCGGATGCCCTTCCTGACATCACCAATGACCCTTCCGGGATTTGAACCCAGACCCTCTTGACCCTCGCAATCTGAAGACCAGGAACTTATCAACTAGACCATGGTGGATCTAGTAGTGACTATTCATAAATATGACACCAGGAACAATGTTACTGGGGCTTGGAAATGTTCTACGAGAGTTCAATGAAATGGGAATAAAATTGAGGCAACTTATATCATTATATATTGCAATGTTTATGGACTGATGAACATTGGATAATGGAATGTCAACGCTTTGCTGTCAAAGGAAATGTTTTAGAATGTGACGGTTTCTATTGAATGGTGCAAATTGACCAAGTTGGACAGAGCCAAAGTACAGTACAAAGAAGTGATAGATGGCTAGTGTGAAGACATCAAGGTAACTTTTAATGGAAGTAAAGAGAGCTAAAAATCATTGTGGTGGAAAAGAACACATACTAGGAAAAAATCTGAGAGCAAATTACCTAGTAGAATTTTACAGGAGACTTGGTCTTGTGTTAGCCAACACATTCTTCCAACATCATCCACATAGGAAGTGCACTCAGGCTACAAGAGAATGTTCTGGAAGACATCAGATCGATAATATTGTAATAGGGCACAGGTATAAGAGTATTAAGGTTGCTATGGTAGTACATCATCAGACAATGATTTCATCTTTCCCAAAGTAAGTTTTTCAATGAAAAGGATAAAATGGAGTTAAAACAAATCATATACGACCAAATAGTCAAGAAGAAAGAGTACTGATGGTGAAAGCGGTCAGATTCGTTGATGGCTTTCCAAATGATCCGCCATTATATAGATGGTCTACAGAAACTGGTAAGTGTGCTTAAGGGAGCAATAAAAGTAAGTTATGAGAAGCATTGAAGGGAGGTGACTAAGAGCAACCATGACAAGTTACTTGTCAATTATGCAAGTGGTAATCCACTTTTTGGTTGGTTAAAATAGATTTGCTGCTAAAACAACACTAGTAGGGAAGTATTGTGAATTAACGTGAGAGTGGTAAAGCGAAAAGCAAGCTGTAGGAAACTTGAAGATAATGACTTGTAACAATTTTATTATGAAGCTCAAGCGCCACATAGAAACGTTAGAAAGTGTTGAAGTTTTTTATATGGGTGGAATAGGATAGAAATGACTAAGGCAGCCCTTGACAGTATTTTGGAAGAGCTCTCAACAAGGATTGACAAGAAGGTCAGAAAGAGGATATTCAAAACTTTGGTTTGTAGAGCTGCCTTACATGAGTCAGAAATATGGACTTTGAGACAAAAGAATGGAGAGAAAACTGTGGAGCGTAGAAATGTGGATATGGAGGAGAATGGTAATGTCCAGCTCGACGGAAAGAAAATGAAATGAAGCAGCTCTCGGCCTGATAGAGGAAGAATAGGACATACTTCATACCATAGAACCAGTCATGGAAAGATAGGCATAAACATCAGGATGACTTTCTTTCAGGGGGTTATAAGTGCAACATCTACATGAAAAATATCAAATTTTACATGTGTTTTCTATTAAGGGGGTGGGGAATGGACGAATTTTCTTTTCCTTTCCTGTTATATTCGAGGTCTGATATGATAAATTATGATTTTCCCAAAATCCAATTGATATATGAACTGATACATCTGATGATAAGCAAAGACAAGCACAATCATTAAATGCCTTTTGCACGGGTAGAAAGTCTTTGACGTCAACGCTGTGTAAACAAATAGACAAGTCAACTTTTCTCCTGTTGAGGTAAAAACTGAACTTGATCTATCAATCTGAACTTGAAGTTGCATCGTCGTAGTTGTTCCCATGAATTACCATTCGATTCGAATTCTATGACGTCACAATCTCCCTCTGCCTCTCGGCGGAAAGTAGCAAAACAAATCAGAACTGTTTGATTTCATTTGGCCGGTATTCGTTGGTCCTTGCCTAACATACTAAGGGAAACTTTACGAATGACTTTTAAAATTGCGTATTCACTAAACAAATCCCAGTCGTTTCCTCTTGTTTTTTATCGTCTTGATGGCTATCACCAGATTCCGTCTTTTTGGAACCATGATAAACTTTTAGACAGACTACGAGGCTGGCGTCGAGAATGGGTGAGATCATTGAGGGTACCATAGACTTTGTAAGGCAAATGGATGCCACTGTACGCATTTTACCGAGGGAAATGTTTACCGTTTTACCGGAAATTATCTTTAAAATGTGACCAAATGTTGTTACACCCTCTCAGAACACACACACACACACACACACACACACAGTCCGGTCAATGAGTAAGATGGAAATAAGAAATCCATCATGTACGTACTTGGGTGTACAACTCTCCGTAGATACATAAATTTTCTTCAAATAGATCAAGCCCATGTTAGTTACCAGGCCCCATACAATCTCAGTTCTGGTCTTCTTAGCCATTTTTAACGAAGCTGGTTTGCCAATAAGATAGACATCCTTCAAGATTCCTTGAATCCAATATCCAATAAAATCGTTCTCTGTCCCAGATTCCCTTGTCCACTACTTTATAGCAGTTCATATTGTCATAGACAACATATATCTTCATATTTTTTGAGAAGTTAAATATAATTTAAGGAAGAATTACGTTGACATATGAGATCTGTTAAATCAGACGGTCAGTATCATATGAAAATATCATTGTATTCTGTTTAGGTGAGGTATGATGAAAGGCAGGATGTTACCATCACCTTACCTCTTCAAGAATGGACTCCACTGACGAAGAAAGTCAAAACTCTTAAGTATGAAGATGACATTGAAGTGTGCATAAGGAATGATATTCAAGCAAAAAAGGAAATTTGGGTGAAAACTGAAGACGCCAGTTTAAGCCCAGTTGCAGTAAAGAATTCTAAGAATGAACAGTTTGCAACAGGTAGGATGGTATTCGTACTTATTAACAAAATTTCATCAAATGTGAATCTAAAATTCTCTAGAGTAGGGTTTAGTAATTAGTGACCTTTGGACCAATTCTTGTTTGTGTTAAGGGGTAACGGGAAGATATTGATATGCTTTTGTAAACATCTGACTGGTGATCGGACCTTCTAATAAAATCGTCTCTGTCTTAAATTGCCTTCAACGGTGTTAGATAGAGTTTGCATATGTTATATCGTTCCGTGGATGAAACACCGTTTGTCTATATGCGATTAGGACTGATATTTAGAGGTCTGGTTTGTTCGCCATACCCTTATGAACTGATTAAATCTGTGCTTGCACGGAATTGGAATATATCTGGCAGATGCGGCACTCACTTTGTCACTTACAAGTCATAGGCCATTATCTTACCGGAATTGGAATATTCGTGTAGTATTCCT
This sequence comes from Carybdea cf. marsupialis auct. non (Linnaeus, 1758), assembly GCA_010016065.2. Lineage (NCBI taxonomy): Eukaryota > Metazoa > Cnidaria > Cubozoa > Carybdeida > Carybdeidae > Carybdea > Carybdea cf. marsupialis auct. non (Linnaeus, 1758). The sequence goes on from JAAAKL020001783.1 coordinate 12,900, forward strand.
TAGGTATCACAACCTATGCTTAGTTAAACATGAATCATTCTCAACATTTTTCTGTTTTAGCATCAGAAACGGCTTTTTGACCTTTCTTCAACTTAGAAATATAAGGAAATTTATAGATATTTCCAATTTCAAGTTTTATGGATTTATGTAGCCCGCTGCCCACTTTTTTATACAATATGGCACTATGAGAGGCAATTGTTGCCGACCAATGGCCCAGAATATTTTGGTAACTTTGTGATTTAGAGCAGAGATTATTGAATTCAATTGTTTTCTTGTCATCGTGTTGGAGCTGGAGGCGGTAATATCTGGATGACATTTGGCATCACCGCCCAACCGCCTCCTCCAATCTGATGATAATTCTTTTTTAGCATATCAGAGAATAGAGAGAATAATAAGTCTTTTGCCGGTGTCAGGCAATTTTTCTTCGATAACTGAAGTAAACTTTGACAGCAGCTGAAATTAGTTAATTGATATCTTTTTTATGTTATAAATGGAATAATGCCAACTTTCTCAGTAATTTTTTTTGATCAGAGTAATGCAATCTGTGTGTTGGTCTACACAAAATGAACTAGCATTTCACGAATAACAAGCACATATCTCGTACCTTTCCAGCACGCCTATTCCATGCCCATAAACAACGCTTAATCGATTAATCGAATAGTAATATGTTGTGCTATGTACAGCCCTATTCCCAAATGATGGGGATAAATTAGATAGACAACGGTTTATTTAAAAATAAATGCCATCATATGTCGGTGATGTAGGGCGTGGTCGCTTGTTTATATTAGAAATGTTTACTATAATCAACACTCCTAAAGAATCAGGTGCTGAATAGGCTTAGCTGCTTTCATCATAATGCTGACTTAGGAATAGGCACTTTGGGCGAAGTTTTCAAGGTTAGGAATAAATAAAGCACTTAACTGAGAGTGTGAAATATTCCAGCAGTTTCTTAATGATTGTAAATGTTATACGAAGGTTCATATGTATTAGATAGAAAGAGAGTGTTTGGGTTGTAAAGACCAATAAGATCATATAATCATGAGTGTCGTATCGCCACTGAGACTATTAACACTTAATTATGACATGGACAATTTCATTTCTCTTCCATTAGGGTCAACATTTCTGAACAGGAATAGAAGGAATAGTTACACAAACGTATCGCCTAAAAGAGGAAACTCAAGTACTATTACGTCCCTGTTAGCGAATTCGTTGCAGGGGAAAACAGCATTCAAACAGGAGGAGAACGAAGCTGAATGTAGTGCCGTTTTTAAACAGGTGACGAGGCATCTGAACAAAGCAACGGATGATGCAGCTTTAACATCACTTAGCAAGAGATGCAATACTTTGAAGTCTTTGAAAAGTGCAAGCATTGGAAGTTTGTTTAGTGTTCTTGAACATGAGAGTCAACTTTTTGGAAATGCGAGTGGAAACGTTTTACGCCCAGTGTACAGACCCCCTACCATGGACATAGGCAACAAGAAACGGCAGATGCTGGAGTTCGGGCAAGAGAATGTGGATTTTAGCTTTACTGATAATACTCGTAATTTGTGTGAAGAATCGCACCTACATTTTGAGCGTGATAAGTACCAGGGGGCCTGCCAAGAATTCACAGGCAATAACTGTTTATGTTCGATTAATGCAAGCCCTGGTCATATTGATGTAAACAAGCAGTCAGCAGTGGGGACCCGTGGTGTCACGGTTTCTCCTAGAAAAGTTTCCATCAAAAAGAAACTCGATCAAAATTTCTGGAATCAAGGTGTTACGATGCATACTTTAAATAATTCATGCCGCCAGGGTGCCGCCTCAAGAAGAAGCGAGAAACTGCATGCCTCAAAGCAAGGTGACAGAGTTATAGCATCGAGGAGTAGACATTCCTCAGTACAAAGAAGTGAAAAACAGGATCACCAGAATGTATATAAAAGCATAAGAAATGGCTCTCAACTTGGCTCATGCAGCTGTCAGGGTTTCGTGGATATAGCTGATAGCTTGGATGAACATGTTTTGAATCAAAGCATGGAGGAAGAAGCAGTACGCAACTCAATCGGAGGGGAAACGAAATCTTTGGATAGGAACGTTATAGGTAAAGGAAAAGAAAGAGACACCTTCCAGAGTATGTGTAGCAGCCATGTCGTGAAGGAGAGAATAGTTAGATTTAATGAAGGTATTGTAAACCAAGAAACTTGTAAATACAACTTACGTAGCTCATGCAGAAACCATCTTGCGTCAGACAGTACTAAGAAATCAGATCAAGAGGTTGTAAATCCGCAAGTCACGCTAGAGGCTTCAGAAAACGGAAGCAGTATCCAGTCTGAACTAGAAAGAATGAAAAAATCAGACGGGAGCTTCTGGAATCATAAATCTTGTAAATACGTTTTACGTAGCTCATGCAAAGGAATTGCTGCCCTAGAAGAACAAGAAAAGTCAGATCGCGTTTTGGATCGAAGCATCAGAAACGTTGCTTCATGTAGGTTTAGGGGGAATCGTAAGTGTAGCGAAAAAATTGAGAGACTGTGTCAACACAAAATGAATCAAAGCATTGAAAAGGACATGTTAAGAACGAAGAAGTCAAACGGGAGCGTCTTGAATCAGAAATCTTGTAAATACGTTTTACGTAGCTCACGCAAAGGGGTTGCTGTCCTAGAAGAACAAGAAAAGTCAGATCTCGTTTCGAATAAAAGCATCAGAAAAGTTACTTCATATAGCTTTAGGGGCAATGGTAACTGTAGCGAAAGATCAGAGAGGCTGTGTGAACACAGAATGAATCGCAGCATGGAAAAGGACATATTAACCAGCGTGTGTAGAAGCCCTGCTGCAGTAGAAAGGATAAAGAGAACGGATCAGCACATCGAGAATCAAGGCATTGAAGAAGATTTGCTAAGCAGCGTGAGCACAAGCCCTGCTGCAGTAGAAAGGATAAAGACAGTGGATCAGAACATCGAGAATCAAGGCATCGAAAAGGATTTGCTAAGCAGCGTGAGCAGAAGCTCTGCTGCAGTAGAAAGAGTAAAGAAAACGGATCAGTGCATAGAGAGTAAAAGGATCGAAAAAGATTTGCTAAGCAGCGTGAGCAGAAGCTCTGCTGCAGTAGAAAGGATAAAGAAAGAGGATCTGCACATCGAGAATCCAGGCATGGAAGAAGATTTGCTAAGCAGCGTTAGGAGGAACTCTGCTGCAGTAGAAAGGATAAAGAACGTGGATCTGCACATCGAGAATCAAGGCATTGAAGAAGATTTGCGAAGCAGCGTGAGCACAAATCCTGCTGCAGTAGAAAGGATAAAGAAAGCGGATCAGTACATCGAGAGTAAAAGCATCGAAGAAGATTTGCTAAGCAGCGTGAGCACAAGCCCTGCTGCAGTAGAAAGGATAAAGAAAGCGGATCAGCACATCGAGAGTCAAAGCATGAAAGACAACAGCAGTTCATGCAGCAGCCGGGTTGCCGTAAAAATATGCGAGGAAGTGAATAAGCACGTCATGCATCAAAATATGGGAGAGGATTCATTAAACAGATCACAGATCAGACATTTATCTACCGAACCAATCGAAAGGCCCACTAACTCCGTTGTTAATGAAAGAAAGTGTAAGTATAATTTACGCAGTTTAAATGGTAGCCGTATTTCACTAGACGGAGAGGGGAAGCTAGATGGTCACAGCATACATCAAAGCATCGGAAAAGACGTTTTAGGTAACTTGAGTAGCAGCCATACTAGAGCGGAAATAATAAAGAATTTAAATGACGAGATTATCAATCAAAGTATCGAAGGAAACCTATTTGGTAGCTTAAGCAGTAGTCATGTACCCAGTGAAAGAGTGACGGAGCGCAGTGAATGCGTCGTAAATCAAAACATCTGTAAACATAACGTAAGTAGCGTATGCCTCAGCCATGCCACCGTCAAGAAACTGGAGAAAATGCATGAGTGTATTTCGAAAGAAAGCTTTGAAAAAGAAACTTTAGGTAGTTTAAGTGACATCCATGTCGCAGCGGAAAGAATAGAGAAATCGGGTGAGCACCTCATCAACCAGAGTGTTCCACAAGAATCGGTATTTAACTCGAGCTGTGAAAATTCTGCTGCCTTAGAAAGAATGGAGAAATTTGATACGGAAACAACTCAATTAGAGATAATGAAGAAATTACATCATAACATCGGCAATCGAAACACAAGGAAACACTCAGTTGATGATGAGTACTGTAGCTCACCTATGATCGCAAAAAGGACAGAGGAACACGATCGACAAGTCATGAATCGAAGCAGTGATCCTTGTACTGTACTTAGTTTGTATGGCAGTTCTTCAGCAAAAGCGGAAACAGTAGATAAACAGAGTACTAATCAATGCATTGATGAATGTAACATTGGCAATATGTGCACAGATTCTATTGAAGTAAACGTAGAGGAGAACATGCATAAAGATGACGAGGCAAAGACATGTAGCCAACCTAATATGTCCTACAATTTATTTACAAAAATGGAATTGAAAATACCTTTGCTTTCGATTACGAATATCAGGGATGGCCGGTTATACATATGTGGTGCTTGTCAAGCCATGTTCGGCAATAGGAGCAGCTTCAGAAAACACATGAGGACCCATTCTAGAGAAAAGCCTTACAAGTGTACTTGTTGCAAGGCCGTATTTTCGTATAAGTCTAGTAAAGAGCGACACATGCAAATTCACAGGAACGAAAAACCCTACAGGTGTACCACATGTTACGCATCGTTCTCTGCTTACAAGACTTTGAAGGTTCACTTCAGGACTCACACTGGAGAAAAACCTTACAAATGTGATATTTGCAATGCACAGTATGCACATAAGGGTAGTCTTACTGAGCATTACAGAAAACACACAGGCGAAAGACCGTTCAAGTGCGATATTTGCCAGAAGGCTTTCGCTGCGCGTGGAACTTTGAGAGTGCATAAGCGTATTCACACTGGTCAGAAACCATACGAGTGTGATAGTTGTCACGCGACATATCGTCATTATTCAACTTGCAAACATCACATTCTCGGACGTACAAAACAAAAGGCCGATAACAGCCCATGATGCCATATTTTAATAGATATAAAAAATCTGTTAGTAGAATATTCCGTCTTTTGCGTTTTTAAATCTATTTTCACTTTTACATATAATTTTATTATTTATCTATTTTATGATCCCTTTTTATAGGGGAAAATCATAAAAAGTTTAAATTTTCTACTAGATACTTATTTTCCATCGGGTATTTATGGTGTCAATATGTAAATTGGTATTTGTTGTGTTTTATAGCTGACATCAGATACTTGGAATTAATTTGTTTGGCCTATAAATGTCGGTAACAGTTAATTTGCCTCGGGAGCTTGTTTATCAATTGTATAATGCCTGCCAGATTATCACTGAGTAGTTTGTTCTACTATTGTTTGGAAATAAGAGTAAACTTACAAAGTGAGAGGAATACATGTTTTGGATTTGTAATCTTTGGTAAATGGGAGGGTGATTTTACTATGCGTGTCATCATCGCCGCTCTTGCATATCGAAGTGTTCGTCACTGATTACAGTTATTTGACAACGTTTTGTTGGTTTACTGGATGATATTAGATTTGAGTTTTCTTTAAGGGCATTTACTTAACTGATTAGTGGGAGTCAAAAGCAGACCCTTGTAATATCGTTCGGTTCATTGAGGGATGCTTATTTGAGGAGCGGTTATTCGAGGAAGTACTGTAATAAATTTCACCCTATTATATGGCTTTATTCTTTGAACGCAGGTCTGTCATCATACTACCTCTCCTATTATCGTATTAATATTGTAGGCACAAAGCGAATGAATTGACACTGGGCCTTACCCACTGATCTCTGAAATATCCTGAATGGAGCAACCTCCGTCTCAATGTGAGGTCAGTCGTTTAACTCCTTTTCAGTCCCCATCAAGCCAAGCTTATAAGCAATGCTATGTAACATGGCAACCGCACCATTTTAACTTCTGGGAACTAGTATTCGTGACCATACTTTTACGCTGTTGGAAGTAACGGGAAGCTCGATTGAGTCTTTTTTAGAGATCAGTGGGTCTTCCCTTTCACTTACGGTTGAAAGAAAATTCTGATGCGTAAACTGAAGAGGTCATGTGTATGTGAAGCTTGAAAATAATTTGATTGTCGAGCGATAGCCTTCGGTTAACGGAGATGTATTGGGAGGACAAGAATCAATGGATAGCATTAGGCTCTTGCCATCTCTTATTTCATTTACTCTGACGATATTTGTCTGAAGGTTAGTGTACTGGTAGACCATGAGTTAACCATATAGCCAATGAACTAGTAAATCCATACGCTATGGCAGGATCCACTTAGAAGTGTGTTACTCTGAACTGTGTATATAATGAAGGAGTTTCAGTTTTGTAGTAATTGTTGAGGCATCGTGAGTATGTGACAAATCAACGAGTTTCTTAGAATTTGTTCACGATCGGTTTGTCGACTGAGATCACCCCTGGTCACACAAAGAGGTGCCGTGCACCTACTTCGCAGATGAAGTTTTATTCAAGAATCCACTTGTCGTAGTTGTAGGCCCCAACTAACTGGAATGTCCAGACATACCCAAAACAACACGCCAATGCACCTTGTAACCTCCCTAGTTAGGAGAAACCAATTTAAAGCTTGCAGGATAGTGTGCGATGGTACAGAAGTGCTCTTTTCATTGTAAATCAGTTATCAAAGATTGCTTTTTTACGTGTTTTCAAATTCGATTGAGTCTTAGTGATAGGTATCTGGAGATTAGGTGCTGTTGTTTCACCGTAACATTTCAGTTAGTCTTGTAGTCCATTTCTTTTTTTCTAATTTCGTAATTGTTTTTTCAGATCTTTACGTAGACTCTGAAATCTGTAAGAGCCATTGGTAGTGCTGAGGCTAGGGAAATTGAAAACCAGGTATAAACATCTATAATTGTCGATGTCTTCACGTAAGAATGATTTGTGCTTCGAATTCATGAACTTTTTTCAATATTGAGCTTTTGTTATTGATCTACATCAGATCTTACTAAGCTTACCCTACCTTGTGTTTCATTGGCCAATTGTTCCAATCAAAATGAAGAGATATCTCTAAATCAATCATTGCCATTTTATTTTTAACATTGATACTAGAATAGTGTCTGGTAAGAGAACACGTGAGAAGGTCACGGTAGACCTTCATACACCTCTCTTTTCGTAGCATTGCAAACAATAAGTTCCGAGGCGTGATTTCCTCCGCGTTCTTAATGGAATGCCTCAACATTGACAGCTAGTGGAAATTGTATGACGGCTGTCTCAAGGTCATTGTGATTTTATAAGATTGTATGGAAAGGTAATGTAGGAATGTCACTTTTATACTGTAAATATGAGAGATCCTGTATCGCTTGTGTTATTTTATTACGATATTTGTGTTCTACGGTAAATACTCCTTAATTCAAATGCCGATAATTTTGAAATTTAATGATTTTGGACGAAGTTGTTGTAGCCCCAGGATTTTCCTTAAGAAACCCTTCTTATTAATAGAGCACATGTCGAACCGAACCTTAATACCTTTGTTTTCGTATTTGAAGCGTTTTAAGGAAAAAGACTGATATAGAGCAGAAAAAGGCAACTAGAAATGTAAAGTATGAAGATTCCACCTGAAAATTTTACCTCTCCTTGAAGCAAATTTCTTTTCTTAATTTCTTCAGGTATCGCGTTGTGATTCTGTCGCCACAACACTCCTACGCCAGTCCGCCAGACTTTCCATTTGCACATGCTGTTTCTGCTAACTTCACCGATGTGTGCTCTCTGTCAGTTCTTCTCGCCGTCCACGGTATTCTGCTGTATCACCAGAATTCGAAAGCGTCTTCTCTTTTCTCATCAGTTTGGGCATGGCCCAAAACTCATTATCGTACGTTGCAATAGGGGAAGATCATGGCATGAAGTGGTTAACTTTTAGGGCCATGCCGACACCGCGACGCCGCCAGATGCCTTCCTCCGGTGCAGTGACTCCTTTATTTTTGGTAGTCCGCCCTAGATACACTACACCATTCACTTTCTCTACTCTTTGCCCCCATCAAGGTGCCATGGTCAGTTGTGTTCTTATCTATGACATACGCCTCTTCATCATCAGCTACATTTTCATGTTCTTTAGAAGTACGAATTCGGCAAGGTGCTCACTGCCTTTTTGATAATAAACGGTAAAGTCGTAGTTCTGTAATTGAAGCTGCCAACGAAAATTCTTGCGTTTAGCTTAGCACGAGGATGATGTACTTCAGAGCTTCATGATCGACATAAACATCAAAATGTCGATTATATCAAAGGAGTGTCAGCTTCTCTATGGCCCAGACTAGTCCAAGAGTTTCTTTTTCAGTTATACTCATTTTTCTGTGGTCGTTTAACGATCTGCACACATGCGATTGGATGTTTTTGAAACCATCATCACCAGCCAGTAGTAGAATTGCACCTGTGGATCGATCACACGCATCAGTAATGAGATCAACTGGCTTAGAAGGATCATAAAATGACAAAACTAGTAAGGTTATTTTTGAGATTTTCAAAAGCTTTCTGATGTTTAGATGTCCAAGAAAATCGCGCCCCTTTCTCGAGGAGTTCAGGAAGTTTGCAGTTTTTGATGAGAAGTTGTTAATGAATCGAGACACGTATGTGCATTAACCAAGGAAACTTCTCAACTCACAAGCATTTGCAGGGGCTTCTGTATTTTGGACTACTTCGATTTTTGCAAGATCCGGAGGGAAACATTTGCTAGAGACCACAATTCCAAAAAATGGCAATTGTGGCTTGGCAAATACACGTTTGGGCTTATTTAGTCGTAAGTTTAGTAAGCGTAGTTTACTGAACAGTGTCTCTAAAGCATGCACGTGATCCTTGATATTTTTGGAGTAAATTATCATGTCATCCGAAATGAAGCGGATATTTGTTATTCGGTCAATACTACTGTCAATAGCTCTCTGAAAAATTTCATTGTTTATGCCAAGACACAGGCGTTTGTAGCATTTGTACCTCTGTCAGCATGAAAGTTGATAAGGGCTCTCGACTCGGCAGATAACTCAATCTGCATACATGCTTTTTTCATGTCAATATTTGAGAAAAAAGTAGTGCCATGCATATCTGCAATGATCGAATCAAGAGTGGTTATAGGATACGTTTCTCGTTTTATTGCTGTGCTTATTACTCTGGTATCAAGATATCGGCGAACATTTCCGTTTGCTTTTTGGGTTGCTACCAAATTGCTGACCTTGAGGACCCGAAACTAATTCGATAGCATCTTCCTTTTTAAGACGATCGAGTTCATCTGCAATTGCCGTAAGCATATGGTATGGCTGTTGACGGTGTTTTTGATAAACAGGAAGAACATCAGGTTTGGGTGTAACACGGCTTCATAATCGATGAGCTTACCTCGGCCTTCAAAAATATCTGAGTATTGTTTTAGTACTGTACAGATTTCTTTATTGTACTTTGGCGCAACGTTAAGGTTGTTAACATGTGATATGTGATCATGAATAGAAACAAGTCCAAGGCCGATCGCAGAATTTGGACCTAACAAATTTCCGTCATCGGGTTTGTCAATTACAAAAATTTTGGTTTGGGTCATTTTCTAACGCGTTTCAATGACCCCTTAATAGGAATTGGGTACAATTAAGGGTACAATTTTGCGGTGCTGTAGCGTAATTCTATACTTGGATTTTGTTTCATCACACGTTCAAAAGTTTTATGATCAATTGTGTCCAATGAAGAGCCAGTATCTATTATAAATCGACACAGACAGTGCTGTTGCTCTTTACCCCTGTGTGTCAATAACAATGATGACGAAGACGACGAGAATAGAGAAATGCCGGGCGAACCTATTAGTAACATATTTTCAATAATTGAAGATGAACTAGTGTTAGAATTAAATATCATCGACTATGGTTTGTTTATTTCATTATCACCAACACCCAGTTGCTCCATCAAACGAATTTTTTGTGCTCTGATTTCCTGTAGTGTCCGACTTCACTGTCTGCTAACTTGCTCCAACTGAGATAAATTTTCTTACATCCGCAAAAATAATTCCACTAATTTCGAAGAAAGGTAATCATCTGCATAATTTTAAATCGGCAAATTAAACCATTTCGCATCCCACATCTGCAAAAATTTCTTCCGCACATAATTTCTCCCTTTAAGGAATTCTGACAGGATCAAGTCGATCCCGTAAAATCTATTTTTTGATGCAAGTTGAAAACTTGACCTTTAAATGCCGAACCGCCATAGTCTGCAACAGAGCCAATTTGAAACAAGGAAATAAAAGCAATTCCAAAGATACCAATACACTCATGACTTTTACCAGACAATTCGTCAACACTGACGCAGTTTCTCGTAATAGCATCTTAATCATTGGCAAGTTTCTCAATTTTCAACCGTTCCAACGTACACAGAAATGTGACCTTTTGAAACGAAACTTGACGATCATCTTTGCACTAAGTATCATTGTATATTATCACTTTAAAAAAGTCAACAACTCAAACGACATTAAAAACATACTTTATTTTGCAGGTAAAAGGGATGTTTACAACAACATCTTGTAATAATGACCATATCACTAAATTAACACCGAGCTAAAGTCAACAGTGCGTTTACTGTAGGTTCTATGATAACAAGAGAAGAAATGTTATCTGTTTATCGGCGTTGACGTCGTGATATCAGCTAAAAGACTTAAGTTCTTTGAATTTTTTTAATCCTGAGACGACATACTGCATCTACGACCCTTATCACGTAGTGTAATTTGCCGTAAACGTTATGGACAATATCAATGGACTATTTCAGACAGAATTTTCACTCCGCCGTTGCAGTTTTAAACGTAATTTGAGTGCAAACTTTACATCAATGCTCTAAAGCTTCTTCACGCTTTACTCATTGAGAAGTAATAGTCCTTTACAGTATCCTTTTCTCTCGTCCCTTTTTGCATATCAAAACGTGAACAGTTCATTCCTTATTGCAATGGAAGAACGTGAATCATGTGCTCTAATACATGGCATCCACTACGCTGATAAATATCGAATATCTTCAGGGCTCGAGTATGTGATGAGGATTATGTACTTTTTCTTTCGTCTGAGCAATCAGTGAAACCAGGTTTCTAACTTCACTGAGCCGCTCAACTACTGCCTCAACCGCTTCGATTTCTGAAAACTATCCTCTGCATTCTTCCTCTTCACACTTGGTATGTCGTCATTTCCTACAGCCCCTTCCTCCAATGCATATTGCTGTATCTCGGGAAGAAGAAATTTGTCCGGAAGAGGTGCAGGGTCCTGAGTGAGATACTCCGCAATATACTCTGGTTTGAGTACAAGAATTCCTGACTGAAATATTTCCCGGATGTTTAGTGAACTTGTCTTTGCTTTGCTGAGATCTGCAATATATAGGTAATACATGTAATTAACCGAGCTCGTAACGGCAAGAAATGCGCTGTTAAATCATTCCCATAATCTACAATCAGCAAATGTTACCACATCAAGCGTATGAAATGGACGGAGGGACATATTCACAAAGGATTAGAAACCATTCTACTTATTTATCTGTCAAGTCACGCCACAGATATTCTAGAAAACAGACTGAAATCAGAACACTCTCTCCATCGGTGGCCATCTTAACCTACGAGGTAATTGCACGATTTGAACACTCAAAAGTTTGGAACTTTTTCCTCGCCTCACATCCCTTTTGGCTGTACGTGCCTTTTTTAGCATATACACATCCAAATCTCTGCCGTCCTTACTGACTTCAAATTTCAAAAATATCTATCGAACAAATAAGCTCCTTTATATCTGATGGCTTTCTTAAGGAGAAACATCCCTTGGCAGTCTATCATTACAACCATATACTTTCCTGTGTGTTTACTATGTGATTGAATGCACGATTATTGTGCAATAGCATCGTGTTAAAACCAAGACGTTTTCAACATGGGATCATCTCATTTGAAAAAGTGATTATACGCTGGTACAGTTATTTTGACCCTCTGAAGTCAAACTTCAAAAACCGTTCAACGACATCAAATCAAGATAGCATAAAACATCCAAACCATTCTTTAAAAGCTTCTTGGTCCGAAACTTCTTTGAGTATAAAATCGCAAGAATGGAATACAGAATCCAAAAGCTAGGCGATGTTAAAATACATACAAATGACCGCCATTGTAGCAAAGGAACGAATTGATCTGCCTTTCACAGGGCCGTTCTGGAATCAGTCCACACAAAATCAAGAAAACCATCACTTTGCTTATTTGGTCTTTTCCTTCAGCCTTTCGGTCTTTTCATTTAGCCTTTCGGTCTATCACGTATTTCTACGGGCACAGATTGGTCAAAACTGCAACGCCAGTCGGGCAATCCAAATTCTGATTGCCTAATTTAAAAGCCAAGCCGATTCGAAGTTTCGCTCTTTCTTTTCCATGTTCCATTCTCGCGATTTTGTGGAGGGTGTCGGACGAAAAAAAGCTCAAGTATGAAAATAGTTTCGCTATTTCGTGCTATCTGAATGTTCTGTAACTTAAACAAACTGTTTACTTTCAAAATTAAAGAAATTCTTACAATAGTCATGTGAGTAGTCATTACTTATAGGGGAATCGAAAAGGCTCCCTGGTTGGAGATTTATTATATAATATTTAAGCAACAACCAAAACCCTTTCCCTATTCTTAAAAATGGTTCCAATGTGCTTACAAATGACGAAGTGTCATACAATTCTAAAGCGTCCTATTTTGAATGAAGGGAAATGGAATTAACGTGTCATTCACCTGAACGATTCAACCCGACGGACACCGTGTATTCATTTATGTATTTATACATATAACTGTCAAAAAGGAGTGCTCAATTGCCCTCTACACACAACACAATACAACGGGAGGGGATTATTTTTGCTACAAACAGAAAGTAATTGGATTAGCACAGTGCGATGAACACCTCGAGTGGAAGAAAGTAGCATTGCTGCCTCCAGCCTCATATTTGGTTAAAAGAAGCTACAGTGTTACCCAACAAATCCCCTCACAAGCGACAACGAAAGTGCCTCGGTATCAATAAATTTGGAAAATGTTCCTAGATTACTTCGCCCCCTGGCGGCGGCGTGCCATATTCAAAGCAACAAGAACACAATCCGTTTAGACCCACTACCCCTTCCCCTTTTCTTATCTCATCCTTTTCCTCCAACAACATCATCGACGCTGTCATCATCATCATCATCGTCGTCATCATCATTATTATAATTATCATCGTCATCAACTTCATCATTATCATTATTATCATCATAATCATCATCGTCATCATCATTATCACCAAAACAGCAATGACGAGCCACAGGATAATGATGGTCATGCTTACCATCATCGCCATCAATTGGCAGCAGAATTTGCATATTTATTAGATCACTTGACACTAGGGAGCAGCTGCTCTTGTATAACAGGGCAATGTTTCATACAACTGATTAACACTGACGAGCATGAATGAACGAAAATACGAAAACTACAATTTATATTTAACCGAGAAAAAAAGCACCTCGAAATGTTTTCGATATGTGACATAGGAAAATTCTGTACCATATTCACATTGTCATACTATACACATTCACTTCTTTAATTTGGGACCAGAGGGCGATTGTTCAGTGCATGAGTTAAAAAGGGGGCAAGGGCGCAAAAAGGTAAGGAATCACTATTTAAGCTATGCAATATGGCACGCAGACACTGCAAGTATACTGAAATTTAACTAATACCTTCCTTGCACGTTTGTAAAGTAACTTTTATTTTTTTACCTCGTATTGAACACTCTGGAATTTACTTTTCTAATGAATTCAATTCAAAATATAAAATCAATCGCTCCAAGGTTTAAAGTTGCTTGTCGATTGCTTTCTATCGGGAAACTTTAGAGGTCCAATATACAACGCATCATCTATAATTAATGTTTTATAAAACACGAGATTGCAGACTAACATGATAAAGCTGGAGTGCTCTACCCTTTCCTACTTAAGTCAAATATTTTGCAACTTAAAGATTAACTTAAATCGGAAATGGAATAATACACGCAATGAGTTCATACGTGAATGATCACACGGTCGGCAACAATAGCAGATTTCAGACACCCTCTGTCGCCATAAAACCTATATCTCTATTGTTTGATAAGACCTATATCTCTATTGTTTGATAAGACCTATATCTCTATTGTTTGATAAGACCTATATCTCTATTGTTTGATGACAATGAGTCACTGAACCCCACTCGCTCTCAATTTCCATGCACATATCCTTCCTGCTGACATTATTTTATAAAGCCCCAAGATAAAACATGTATACAGGTAGATCAAGCATAACACTTACCTACAAACATATGTGTTACGTCCTCTCCAGTTGGGAAAGGAGGTCGAACGGCAAGCACCACTGCCCCTCCTGCCTCTAATAATCTTTTGAAGCCTGGCTGTCGAGATTTGTCAACACACAAAAATACCCGCCACCCTTCAAAAGCACCTGGCGTGTCATTTTCCTGAAAGGTAAAATAGAGAGGCTACCCAATTAGTTGAGTGATAGCGAAGTACCAGTAGCGATGTATTGTACCGCCGAATGAAACTCACAATACTCATCTTGTAAAGGCACCACTAAAATAAACCTTGAAAATTGTGCTCCATGTGACTTTTCTGTTGAACAAGGAGTACAAAATCTGAGAGCAATATACAGCTTTGACATAGGATCGAACCTGAACAACCTCTGTAGTCTCTCAACTAGGTATCAGAGACGCTGATCAGACGAACTGAAACAACTCAATAGATCCAAGAAAGTAAAACGGGGGTAATTGCTTTCACAAGTCTCTAAGGCAAAGCGTCTCAAATTTTCAAACAGGCACAATTTTTAAAGTTAGCAACACGTGATATAAGTACGACCATCGGGAACTTGAAATAACCAGGGAGCCTGCAACGTATGAAAAATAACCCGGTGGCCTTAGAGGACATAATAATGGTACTTCACATAGTAGCTTCTTCCCTCTTACATCAATGCTTTTTCTCCCACAACTTTGTTGCTGCTTGATACGAGCGACATATTGTCAGATCTGTACGCTAAACAGACGTTACTTTCTACTTGAAAGACCTTGTATTACCTTTCTCTTTTCAGCAAGTTTGATCCTCCATCTCCTTGCAGCAGAAGCTAATTTGGAGACATCGCTTTCGGAGCCCCATTCGTGTTCTTCCTCATTCACAAAGTAACCAGCTTCTCTACTGGCCTCTAAGTAGGAGGTATGTAAGATCCATTTACCCGCTGCAACGGACGCAAGAAATTTCTCATTCCTGGTAAATAAACAAAATCATAATCAAACTGTATGGTTTAGAAAGTGGCATTTTTCAAGTAGGTAGGGAGGGAGGGAGGGAGGGAGGTGCAAAAAAATAAGGTTTGCATAAACTCGAGTCATAAGATATAAAGAACTATTAAAGCAGTAAGTAATTCTTGAAACAATTCGCCGTGATTAGAAGGCCGACACATTGTTGGCAAAACATCGTTCCGAAGTTGTCTTTCTCGTATCTTCACATGTATCAGCAATTTTTTGCATCTTAAAAGGCAAACTACATGGCCCACTAACTCATTGATTTAATGCAATCAATTCTATTTCTAAAATTCCCAAGTATTCATCATCCCGTCTAGATGTTACAAGTAAAGAGTTTATGGGCAGTGCACTGTAAATACAAAAATACGTATAAAATTATCCATCCTCCTTTTTAAAGCGTCAGCCAAAAACAGTGACTGTAGAGAATATCGCTAAAAACACAAAATTGCCTTACAAAAGTGCCGAAAGTGAAGACGATAAAAGAACGAAGGCAGAAGTGATATGACTAAATGTACTGACCAAGTGCCCTCTCTTGCGTATACCCAGTTTGAAAAGATACTGAATAAAAGTGAAACTAAGTCACCACCGGGATTCGAACCTGGGGCTGTGGGTCGCCAAATCTCAGTTGGTTCAAGCTTGTGAAATTAAAATAAGTGTATTACAAGTTGACCCTCTGAACACTTTAAGACTGTGTTTTTTAGATTGTCCTCTTGACAAAGAACACTGCGCTGGTGACACTTCAATTTGTATTTCCCACAACGCTATCTGTGATGGATTTGAAGATTGCCCTAATGGATCAGACGAAAAACATTGTGAAGACTTGGGTAAATCAAAAATTATTATGATCCCTCCCTAT
>JAAAKL020001784.1:0-29034 GCA_010016065.2 Carybdea cf. marsupialis auct. non (Linnaeus, 1758)
CTTTTGAGTAGTTCACTTTTTTTGTCAAGTCTTGTATGTACAGCACTTAGTGCTTCAAACTTATCTGTTGCACTCACTGCAAAATTTCTGTGCACAGTTATTCTATTGCAGGATAGTGGTCTGAGCCACAGTTTGGATATGTTTTCGATGAGATCACTGAGTTATTTAAACCTCTCTTTGATCATGATGTAACCAATGTTCATAGTTTTTGTAATGTGGCTGTTCCAGGTCAATTTCCTTCTTGTTTGGTGACTAAACCATGTATTTGTTATTTAATTTAATTTCTGTTTACTGTTGCTCATTTAACTAGCATCTCCCCCTCTCATTTTTTTAACCTAAGTCTGTGCAGACCAACAATAATCTCATGTCGTGCACTTCCAATCTCCCATCAAAATCTTGATGTCTTGACTATGACATTGTGATGCACTTGTTTTTACTGTTGGTAAAATATTTCAATTTCCTCTTCTGCTGGCTCTTAAAGTGGGACATATGTTTGGATGAAATCTACATTAAATGAAATATGCTAGCATTGTTTACATGATTTTGATACAAGTTTCTCTAGAATTACACCTACACCATGTAGATGTAGCCATTTATTTTTGTATCCTCTGCTTCTGTCTACTATGCTTTTCTGATGTCCATTGTGTTCACCCCAAGCCTTTCCATTGCCTTCATCTCATTAAATTATGTGCTTTTTCTCCCTCCGACATTGTCCTCACTTTTTCATGTAGCTACCCTTGCCACTTGTTTCTTTTTCTGCACAGTCGCTGGAATGTGGACCACCTTGTGCACATGGTATCCAGTACTAGATGGGAACCCTCTCTTTAGATTTGGATTGATGTCGTTTTTTATTTTTGATGAGTGTTGTGAAAACATGATATTGTAGGGAAAGTACAACAGTGGTTTCCTGTTGGTTTGTTCTGGTTTACTCTGCAGCCTTCCCTCTTCCAGAATGACTTGCAATGTAACTAGAAAATCCTCTTCCGTTCATCTGATATATTCACTTCAATGAGCATATGAAGCATTTTATAAGATTAACAGTGCCACTTGTTCACTCACCCTGTTCTAACAGACAACTGCCAGTTGGTCTATGGGTGTATATTTGGGCAATACTTATTCACACCTATCCATTATATCGAATGGATATTTATCATCTGCCACCTGTGATGCTATAGCTTCAGGATGGTTGCCCCATGCCTTGCGCAATGGTATGGATTGGCTTTTGCTCAAGCTTTCAGAACTTACTTTCCTTGGTCCTGCACTGCACAAAAGCTGAACCTAGATATTTATAGGAAAATGTGCTATTTTCATTAAAATACAGATTGGAAATAAAACCGTCCTCTTAGAGTAATATCTTGCACATTTCAGAATTCAATTGATTCAATATGCTATACACACACCACTAAACACCACTTGATAGCAACATATATATTGTATTTCACAGAGATGGTTGGTTGTTCCATGTCAAGTATTCTATTAACAGATCATCAATTATTCTATTTATAGTTTCAGTTCTTTAGTTCAATGAAAGTTACGTAAATACCTACTTTTTCCTGCCTTATATCTAATTCATCTTGTTTATACAGACATCCTTAGAAATTTATAGGTTATTCTAGAAAATTTCAGAAATTTCTAGTGTTTTCTATAGAAACTTCTAGAAAGTTCAAGAATCCTATAGAAGCTGTCAGAACATTCTAGAGTGTTCTGGAAGATGGCAGAATGTTCTGGAAAACTAAAAAAATTTCTAGAAGAATCCAGATTAAACACGACAGTTGCCAATACAAGTCAAATTAAGGAAGCCCCATGACACCTCACCACTGAGGCTGAAGGTGTCCTCTGAAGGTGTCGAGTCAGAGTGACATCATTGTCCTTGGCTTTGGCTTTCGTTTGGAGTGACATGGGTTGTTTGGCCCATACTGTGGATTAGAAATAAGTGTCTGAACGCAGGTTGGCTCTACTTTTGCTCTTGCAGGTCTTCTACTATTTCCATTGGGTGGTCGGGACATGGAAACACTATTTCTGCCTCAATGTTAGTTCAGCTGTCTGCAGAGATATCCTGTAGTGGATTTACAGTGTCCTCGTTGATGTAACGTGGATGCAGTTGCTCCCAGTGATTTCTCTATGTAGGACCTGGAGGATTGACTTTCACATTGACTGATCTAGTGCCCAGTCTTTTTGTGATAACTACAGGAAACCATGTTGGTTGTTGGTTGTACTCTGCAAAGACAGGGTCACTGACGTGGTAGTTGCAAGTAAGCTTATCAATTGACTTGGGTGATCCCTGCATCTGTGACTTTGTTGCTAGTTGTGCCGGTTTCCGTTGAGCAATACGTGCAGGTGATAAAGTATCAATACGTGCCCTGAGTTGACGACCGTTGAGGAGTTTGCTTGGTGAGTACCCACAAGCTGTTGATGTATGATGGTGCTGTAGCAAAAACTCTTGTAGTGCTCTCTTTGGAGGTAAACAGGATTTGTGTAGAGCTTGTTTGAAACTTTGCATGAGACGTTCTGCTGATCCATTGGTAGCCGGATGATATGGTGCTCTGTTAGGTGTGTAGTACCTCTTTCTCGATGTGAGATTTGGAATTCTTCTGAGGTAAATGATGGAGCATCATCAGTTACCAGTGTATCAGGATACCCAAAGTGCAAAAATCCTCATCCAGAAGATCAATTGTGGCCCTTGTATTGACCAACATAGTTGGAGGAATACACGGGAACTTGGAGTCCGCATCTGTGACTACCAAGCAGTTGAATCCCATGAAGTGAATTGCAGGGTCAATGTGGATTCGACTCCACAGTTTTACTGGTAGCATCCAAAGGTGAACTACTGGCCGTGGTGGCTTTTTTTGATGTTCTGCACTTGATTGGCAATGATGACTTGTAGCTTCTATAGCTTTATCTATGCCAGGCCAGTACACAGTAGTTCTTGCAAGTTGCTTCATTTTTTCCACACCAAAGTGTCCAAGGTGTAAAAGTTTTAGAACTTGTGGTCTCATGCTTTCTAGCATCATGACTCTTGAACCAAGGAGTAAGCACCCACTGCAGATGCTCAGAGATCCTGACAGGCTTCTAAATGTTTCCACCTCGTATGGAGCGTCCTTTTGCTTTGGTGGCCATCCTAGGTGTACACAGTGCTTCACTGTATCAATGACTAAATCTTTTTCAGACGCTTTCACCAAGAGATGAAACCTGTCTAGTTGCTTGACTTGTAGGCTCAGTGCTCTGATTGCACAAACCATGATGGCGGTGGATCATAAAATGATCAAGATAGACTAGGAGTAAAAAACTAAAACAGCTCTGCGACTTGAAAAAACTTACTAGAACGACGAGTCAAAGTCCAGACAGAAAGGGGGGTCGCATAATAACAGAAATAGTCACTAACTCAGGGGGGTAATGTGTCTACGCGTAAGACTGTAGGAGTCTGAAACATAACTTCTACACTCCTTCTTTTCGGCTCCGGAAAGTCTACACTTCGTAATAGTTCCGTATCCTCTCTAAACCTCCAATCTTACAAAGTTTGGTATGTTTCTCCTTGTTAGTCCTTTGGTAAGAATATTAAACAACCATCAAATTCATTTGACAATATTGTAATTGAATTGTGTCTAATTCAAACTTGCTCGCGAACAAAGTGGTACCGAATGTCCACATGCTTCATGCTCCCATGACTGTGGAGATTCTTAGTTAAGCAGATTCCTGATTGGTTATCTTCCATTACAACTGTTCGAAGGTTGGCACTGAGTTCTCGTAACCAAATGGCTTCTTGCATAGCTATGCTTAAAGTTATGTACTCCGCCTCAGTGGTTGACAGAGCAACACACTTTTGTTTTTGACTTTTCCAAGTAATTGCAGAATCTGCAAGTAGAAATAAATATCCCAATGTTGACTTTCGATCATTGGGATCTCCTGCCCAATCAGCATCAGAGTAACCGTATATCTCAGGATTCCCCTTTTGTCTGTACATTAGTCCAATGTTTCTAGTTCCATTGAGGTAGCGAAAGATTCGTTTAACTGCTTGCCAATGCTTAATTGTTGGCAATGTGCAAAACTTGGCAACATTACTAACAGAAAAGGCAATATCAAATCTTGTACAATTTGCTGGATAGATTAAACAGCCCACAGCTTGTTGATAAAGTTGCTGATCAAAAAGCTCATCTGACCCATCAGCCTTAAACAATTTAGTACTGCAATCAACTGGTGTTGCTACTGTCTTACAATCAATCATATTAAACTTCTTCAGAATTGCCTCAATATACTTTGGCTTTCCAATCCATATCTTTCCATTTTCGAAATCCTGTATAATTCGAATACCGAGGAAATAATGTAACAGTCCCATGTCTTTCACATCAAACTTTGCTTTAAGATGTTGTTTTACTTGATCAACATATACGTCATTCTTTCCTAGTAAAAGGATGTCATCAACATAAATAGCAACAAAGAAAGGGTCTCCCTCAGTAGCTGCGCAAATGCATGGATCACTTGGAGTTGGTACAAGTCCAAGATAACGTAAGTGGTCATCTAAGGCGCTGTTCCAGCATCGTGGTGCTTGTTTAAGCCCATAAAGACTTTTCTTCAAACTACAAACTAAATGTTCTTTTCCCTTTTCCACAAAACCTGGAGGTTGCTTCATGTAGATGCTATGATCATCAAGAGTTCCATGTAGAAATGCAGTCTCTACATCCATTTGATATAACATGAGATTGTGTTGTGCAGCATAGGCAATTAAGGTTCTCACAGATTCAAACCTAACAACAGGACAAAATGTCTCATCATAGTCTTCTCCATATTGCTGCTTATGTCCTTGAGCAACAAGCCCTGCCTTAAATCTCTCAACTTCTCCTTCTGAATTTGTCTTTACCTTGAAGACCCATCAAGAGCCAATAATTTTTCTCCCTGGTGGAGGCTCAACAAGGTCCCAAACACCATGTTTCTCAAGTGATTGTAGTTCTAACTTCATGGCTTTCTCCCATTGTTCAGTATTGTCACTAGCCCTAGCCTCATCTACATTTTTTGGCCCAGTGAATCCCTCTGCTGCAAGCATAACCCATTCACCTGACTTAAACCTGACAGGTAACTACCTGTTTCTCTCAGACCATCTAACAGGTTGACTCTCTGTGACCTGATCACTATCACTATCATCAGAATCAGCATTACTGAAACTCTCACCAACTGCTTCTTTGAGCTTCTGTGACTGGCCTTGCTTTCCCTTTAATGCCAACTCTTCTTTGTTAAAAATCACATCTCGACTGTGAAAGAATTTGCCTGTATCTGGGTTGTAAAGTCTGTACCCCTTGGTATCTTTACCATATCCAATCATCACTGCTTTCACTGCCTTCCTGTCTAACTTCCTACGTTCATCCTTAGGTGTATGGGCAAAAGCACAACAACCGATTATACGCAAATTCCTAACATCAGGCCTACTCTCATACCAAGCCTCATATGGAGTCATCCCCTTCAGTGATTGTGATGGACTTCTGTTTCTTAGGTACACTACAGTCACTGTTACCTCCACCCAGAACCTCTTTGGTAAACCAGCATCTCTTAGAATTGTGCGCACTGCCTCTAACAACGTGTGATTCATCCTCTCAGCTATCCTGTTCTGCTCTGGCGTTTTCAGCACAGTTAGTTCATGCCTAATACCCTCATCTGCTAGAAATTTTTGAAACTCTGACGACGTGAACTCACCACCATTATCCGTACGCAGTGTCACTACCTTCTCACTAGACTCCTTCTCAACCCTTGCCTTCCATAGCCTGAAGCACTCGAAAGCTTCACTTTTCTGTTTGAGATAGAAAGTCCAAGTCATGTGAGTCATAGCATCAATTAGTGTCATCACATACTGTGCTCCCTTGAATGAAGGTGCTTCCATTTTACCACAAAGATCACTGTACACCAGCTCAAGTTTCTTCTCCACAGTCCTTTCTGATTTCTTAGGAAATGGGGATCTATGGTGTTTACCTATGGCACATGGTTCACAAAATGGTAAATCTGATACATCAGTATCGAGTCCATCAACCAGTTCATCAGCTTTTAATTGATGTAAACTCCTAGCATTTAAATGCCCATAACGCTTGTGCCACAATACTTGCTTAGAGATAGATTCTCCTTCTTTAACTGCACACGCTGTTTGAGTAACATTTCGACATTGAAGATAATATAGTCCGCCAATTTTAATAGCAAATGCGGCTAGCCTTCCCTTTTTACTGAAAATTCTACATTCCTCTTCACTGAATGTTGTAGTATTACCCAGCTCTGATATCTTTGAAATATTAAACAGACTTTAAACAGACTACAAGTTAGTTCAGGTACATAAAGCACATCCTGCAACCTACGAGTAACAACTTCACCATCTGGCAGAACCATGTCCAACTTGACAGTACCACGCCCAATTGCTGAAAGCTTATGACCATCACCAACAGCGACCTCTTGTCTCTTCTGCAAGCTGTGAAAGTCCACAAATGCCTTGCCTTGATTGGACATATGACATGTTGCTCCCGAGTCAACTATTCAATGGGGACCATCTTTATCTTCCCCTGCAGCTAGGGCCTGGCTAACAATCAATCCAGATGAGTCACTGTCTGATTCACCACTGTCCTTAGCCTCCAACTTAACAGTATGAGCTTTGTCTCCTGCTCTTTTCTGTGAATCCTGGGGACCTTCCCCTTGATTTTGCCTTCTTTTCCAAGCAAAACAATACCTTTTAATATGGCCGGACATTTTGCAAAAATTGCAGACTTTTGGCTTAGCTTCTGGTGTTGTTGACCTACTCCTTTGAAAATTTTGTGATCTAGAAGACATAAGAGTGGTCGGTTTCTCCTGCTCTTTCGGCAAACTTTTTCTCCATTTGGAGTAAACGTTCTGTCACAGCGTCCATTTTTGGCACATCTTCACTTGCTTCTAAAGCAGTGACTAACATGTCATACTTTTCTGGCAAACTGGCAAGCAAATTAATAACTTTTTCTTCCTCTTTCATTGGTTCTCCAATTACTGCAAGCTCGTGGAAGGTCTCAGTCATTGCTTTGATATACTCGGGTACTAAATCATCAGAGGCAAGACGTAAAGAAAACAGTCGGCGTCGTAATGCCAATTTACCTGCCCATGTTTTCCTTTGATACTGCTCCTGAAGAGCATTCCATGCAACAATAGGATCACGAACATCTTCAGGATCGCCAAGTACAAACAAAACATCGTCCTCTAGAGAATTTACAATGATCGAAATTGCCTTGTCACGCCGATCGTCCCACTTATTTATTTCGGCTTCCGTAACACCTTCATTCTGTGACCTAGGCCTAAGCTCCTCCCCTGAAACAATTTTCCAAACTCCCTTTCCCATAAGGGCCATTTTGCAACGAAGTCGCCATGTAGGGTAATTCTGTCCATTAAGTTTAACAAAACTTGGATCCTTTTCTGCCATGTCAAATATAAACTAACGATGTCTCACTTCTATCACTGTAGCTAACGAAAACCCGGTACTGGATAATCTTGTTCACTTTCTATAGTCTTAAGAAACACTGGGCACCATAACCTGATGGTGGTGGACCATAAAAAGATCAAGCTAGACTAGGATTAAAAAACGAAAACAGCTCTGCGACGTGAAAAAAACTTACTAGAAAGACGTGTCAAAGTCCAGACAGAAACGGGGGCCGCATAATAACTGCAATAGTCACTAACGCAGGGGGGTAATGTGTCTACACGTAAGACTGTAGGAGTCCGAAATATAACTTCTACAAACCATATCACTGTTATCCTCACGCTCCTCCCCATCAAAAATCTTGTCATTACCAGCAAGTAGATGGCTGAGTGCAAACGCATTGCCATGATCTGTCGTCTTGCTATACTGAATGCTGTAGTCAAACTGGTTCAACCAGAGAGCCCATCTTGTGAGGTGATAGGAAGCAAGCAATGGTGTTTCTTTGTGTGATCTGAATAGCGCAATAAGAGGCTTTGGATCTGTTACCAGTGTGAAATTTTTGTTGTACAGATACTTGTAGAACTTATGCAGGCCAAAGATGATTGAGAGAGCTTCTTTGTGGGTTTGGCCATAATTCCTCCTGGACTTGGATAGTGTTTTGGATGCATTGGCTATTGGTTGTTCACTTCCATCAGGAAGTCTATGCCATAGAACTGATCCAGTTCTGACGTCTAATGCATCACAGGACAATCCAAGAGGTTTTTCTTGATCAGAGTGAACAAGAATTTGATCTGTTGACACATTTGAACAAGAATTTGATCCTTGAGCTTCTGAAATGATGCTTGTTCCTCGGTGCTCCATTTCATTTTGATCCTTCCTTGGTCAATGTTGAGAGATTAGGGATGAACTTCCCATGGAACTGTACTGACCCCATGAAGGATCTCAGGCTTGAGACATCTGTTGGTGACAGCATTTTGCAGACAGTATCCACTTTTAAACCTTTTGAAATCCCATCTTGTGACAAGGTATGCCCCAGATACTCAACACTGGGTTGAGCAAAGATGCATTTTTCTCCTGGAACTGCACACCCTTGTCATTCAGTCGAGTGAGCAGACCATGCAGTTTGTTGAGATGGTCAGCTGCATCTTTTCCACTCACGAGTATGTCATCTAGATAGAGTGCTACACCTGGCAAGACTCAAGTAGGTCTTCCATAATCTCCTGTAAGTAGCCGCTGGAGAACTCCTCGGTGTGTGCTGAGTGCCAGTCTTTGTTGACTCTGTGGTCACAGTTTGATCTGGTTGTAGGCATCTGCCAAATCAACATTTGTGTAACCATATCCTGCACCCAGATTTTGCATGAGATCCTCTGGGAGAGGAATAGGTTGCCGATGCATTTCCAGCTGGTCGTTGATGCCAGTAGAATAATCGCCACAGACTCTTATCTTTGGCTTGAGTTGGCAGGGTAGAGCTGCTTTTTGATGGCGAACTACAGGTGTACCATAGTCATTGAATTGAACAGTTTTCCATACCCCTTTGTTAATGCTGTCACCATGAGCTTTGGATAGGTCATTTCTAGGATTTGGAATGGAACTGGACTTGGTTTGCAGGAGACTGGTTTTGCTTTGGGCTTGAATTTCACATCCAGTTAGTAATCTGTAAAGCATCTCAATTCTTGTTTGAAAAGATCTGAAAATTTAACGCAGAGTTTCTTGCAGTCACGTTGAAGTGCCAAGTCTGCATCTGCGGATGAGATGTGGGAGGTTCCCAGAACTTGGGACATGCCATGAGTCTGCTTCATCTTAAGAGAATTAATGGCTATGGCTGATTTATGTGCTGCATCCAGACTGATTCCCAAGGTGTGGATGGTGTGTTTTTACAGGATGTTGAGATTCGTGATTGGTTGCTGACGGCTTAATGTAATCTGCGGAAAATAGCAGAAACCGACAGAAACAGCGGATAAATACTTATCACGATCGTACTTGAACAGTATCAGTGAAACCATCACCTTAGCAGATCTCACCACTCTCAAAAGCCCCTACCTACATAATTGAAACTATTGAGGATACTTGAGTTTTACTCAACTATAAGATAGGTTTATTAACTCAATATAACATAGGATACATGCTTGGATTCAAACATACTAAAAAGTAAAGATCAGCAATCAGTAAACTTCATTAAGATAAGTCACCTTAATAACATTATAAACATAATAAAGATTGGGGAATACAATGCTAATGATAGAATTATCATCATATTATGTTGTAGAGTATAAGAGTTCGCAACACTACATACTACAAACATTCGATTGCTCACCGAGCAATACAACTTGTGACTTGAGAGTGTTTCCCCGCATTGTGAAGACGGGGGTCGAAAGATGTCGTAGCATTCTAAAAAGCACACTTGGCTTCATGGTCTTTGAACATCAAACATATAAACACTGCTGCACCCGAGTTGGCGAAACAGGAGGCTTTAAAAGCAGTAGTTTCTTTGCGTTGAGAGCAGGACAATTTTAACTGAAGTTTGCAGAACAATTTTGTTACAAACAGACGTTACTACTAAAGTAGCTGTTGCATTTTTATTTTTTCCGAACTTCTTCAATCTCGGTGTCGTCAACCCTCGCTACCTTTTTGTGAATTTTTTCTGTTACGAACTTTTGTATGTAGGTATTTTCAAGAACCGGTGTTATTCCTATAAATAGCCCTTATTTACCGTAAGGGTCAGAAGATTATTCGGAAATAGGAGTTAGTATTCTCACTAATTTGGCGGGGTTATTTTCCACTGGATTTCAACGAAATATTAACGACTTAATTTGAGTGCACAGGCCATCTCCGCTTAGGCCATTCACTCACCATATTTTATAGCCATGACGAATTTACCATTTTACTTTTTTAAGAAGGTTTGTATTGATTTAAGGCTAAGCACTGGAATCATTGCTGCCTATGGCCCGTTTACATTACTCTGTTTTCATGCGGAAATGGAGCAAAATGATGTCGGATTGGCCCTTGCGTTTACATAGAAACGGTTTCCTAACCGGCATCAAATGAAGACACTTTTGAAAACGGAATCATTTAAGAACGGTATCAGTCGTCTCAATGTAATTACCGGAAAATGGAAGAATTTCATGCCGGATCCCACAAGAGGCCAGCTGATGACCTAAACGAGACAATTTCACCATCAGCAAGTAAGGGTTGGTGAAAATGGCGCCAGAATAATACAAAAGCACAATTATCACCTTATGGAATCCGGCATGAAAAGCAGTTAGTGTAACGATAACACTGAAAGAAATTTAGTCGTAATTCTGGGAAATGAAGGAAGGAATAACATTGAAAGCTGTACCCGTATAATTAAACTTCAGTTCATTGTCCTGTGATAACCTGATACAGTGAAGGCGACTGACCTATCCAAAACTATACTTTTCAAGAGTGACTAAAACATTCTATGCTTGTTTAGATTAGTTTAGATTAAACTACATTTATTTACGTATCGGGTTGTCATCCTAAGAAGAGTCAAGTTGTCGGATTTGTGACTATGCCTAAATGGTATTTGTAACTAACTTAACACTAACAGGAAAAAATTGTTATAGAAGGCCACATCGGAGAGCTACGATATTTAGGAGAGGAGGCGGTGTTGTGTACTCTGTGCATCCAGCACACTGCAAATGCGTAATAGGCACAGCCCAATGCTGCATGTCTACAAGCGCTTGCTAGACATGATACCTTATAATCGATTAGCTATAAAAAATGGTAACTATATAATTAACAAATAAGGACATTATTAAGTAGTTATTCCTAAGGTAGTGTAATGTTGCAAGCAGCGCAGGGTAGAGCAACTCGCTGTCAGTAGACCAAGTATTTCCTTGACTTTTATCTATTGGAGGAACTGTGATCTTTTTCACAAGTTCCTCAGCCACTCTTCACACATTACAACATTTCTAATATATACAATTTACAAGACAATGAACGGACGCTTAATTACAATAAATCAATTTGATTGGCTAAAAATAATCAGGGAGTGGTTAAGAATTGTGTGCTAGTATTTGATTGGAAATTAGTATTAAGACAAAGGTTAGTAATCACAGGAAGAGGAAATCAAACATACAAAAGAATCACGTGTACTACAAACTCTAGGATGACAACATCATAGGTTGAAGAATTGCACAAAAACTATTGAAGACAAAAAGTCAATTTTTTTGAAAGCACAAACATTTAAAATGTAAAACATGAAAACGGCTTGCTTTGTGTTAGTAAGAAATTTCCAACCCAAGATGTTAATTTACTAGCACTTTAACAGTTTTGATGTAGAAACAATATATTTTTTTGTTCTTTCTATTACTGTATAGTAAGTGTTTCAAAGATCTAGGTTAGCGTAGTTATGCTCCTTAAACCTTAAAGCATATAAATAGTCAAGTGTAAAAGGGGAAGAAGATATACCCGTGTATATGCCATCTAATGTTTGAAGAAATTACTGTGATCTAAAAGCGTGTTGTTATCACTTACGGCGAATCTCGACTAGGAAGTTATTACTTCCGTAATTAGGTTAGATATTTGATAGATTATTATCAGATAGATTATATAGATTGTGTTCGTGTAATAAAGCCATAGACAGTTAAGACAACGATCAAAGCAAGAAGGAAATAGTACATATCTACCTTTACACTATTGTGAGAACCACTTCTCACATGGGTAAGCTAACATAACCTGAACTAACGTAGACCTAAAACCCAAGGTATCATATGCGAGTAAACCTAACCAGACCTCATGACCTTATGACAAAATGAATCAAATGAAGACAGACGCAGTAGAATCAACCTAATCGACTATGCCCTTCTTTAATAAACAGAACTTGATCTTGGCTCTAAATGTTACTCATATAACTTGTACCTCGTATAACATGCAACTCGTAACTTGTACTCGATTTGATTCTACGGTTATTAAAATACAGTCTATATAAGTAACTAATCAATTCAATAAAATAGATAACACAATCTAGCGTCAATAAAGCGTACAGTAATACAAACTAACAATTTAAAGACACAGTAGTCAAATAATTAACAAAGATAAAATCAAAACATACCTCTTGGGTCCTTCTATGTTACCAACGTTGACGACTACTTCCAATGTCGAATTGAATATTCAACATATATATACTGTCCATGGTAGAAGGAAACGTCCATACATTTAAGGATAGATCAAAAATAGAAAAAACGGGATGTCCTCCTTTAGATTCGGAACATGAAAGGATAGTAATTAGTAAATGATGTTGTCACTTTGGCTGGGGCTAACAACTGTGATGGATCTTTTTTTAGCAGCCCATATATCCTCTACTAAAGTTTTATATAACTGTATAGATATATGACTTTGTTAATTTTATAGGAATTGTTTTTTCCATTTCCAAAGCTCTCCCTTGCGAAATTGTAGAGAATGTGGAAAACGCAACTTGCATGGTGAAAAGGAGGAGAAGAGAGAGAAGAAACACATACAGTTGCGAATTGTGTCAATATACATGCAACAGAGCAGATCATTTCAAAGAACACATGGTGACTCACAGTGGTAGAAAATCAGACAAATGTTTGGTGGGTTCAATCGGATTCTCATCTAAGAACCAGTGTAGAACACAACAGATAACTCTTGACAGTAAAAAGCGATACAAGTGTAAATCGTGCCAGTACTCCTGCTCAATAAAGAGCACTTTAAACAAGCATACGAAAGAACATACTGGCGAGAAGTCCAGAAAGGGCCAATTAAACTCATTTCAGGGCGAGGCCGCACGTCAGTTTACAAGACGCACCAGGACTCACGATGCAGAAGAGCCCTGCGAAAGAAACTTAAGGAAACGCTCAAAGAAACAGATCAAGAAACAGCGTACCGAAAAGCCTTACCAGTGTGACTTGTGTCAGTACGCTTGCGATCAAATCTGTAATTTAGAAAAGCACTTTAGGACTCACAGTGGTGAAAAGCCTTACAAATGTGACTTGTGTCGATACGCATGCACCCAAGGACCTAATTTAGAAAAACATATGATGTCTCACAACGGCGTAAAGCCCTATAAATGTCACCTGTGCCAATATGCATGCACTCAAAAATCTAATTTGGAAAAGCACACGATGGCCCATAATGGCGAAAAGCCTTACAAATGTGAATGGTGTCAATACGCATGCACTCAGAAGTCAAATTTAAAGAAGCACGTGATGGCACACAGTGGTGAGAAACCATACAAATGTGACTCTTGCCAATATTCATGCACACAGAGATGTAATTTAAAGAAGCACATGATGGTTCACAAACGCCAAAAACCTTACAAGTGTAACTTGTGCGAGTACGTATGTACTCAAAGATGTAATTTGGAAAAGCACATGGCGGCTCATAGTGATAAATGCAGTGCAGATGCCACATGTGTTGTTACACATGCTCAACCAGTAAATGTTTAAAAAGAAGGAATTCGGTGTAAGCAAATGTGTACGCGCGGTGTTGTCACATATTGGATTTGCAAAGATAGAATTGCTCGCAAGAATACGGTTTTAAAACCCCAGTGGATCCCTCGGAATATTGAGCTACCATAATACAACGTGCGCTCCCCATAAACCCACCCCTCCATTTCCCTTTCACTCCCCGCTGGATCTTACCTCGTTTAAGACAGCATTAGCTTAGAAATGTGTTAGCGTTTGTAAGAAATATTTCGAGACAGCTGATGGCGTTGATGTTAGGAAACTAGTAATAATATTTTACTTGTAAATCTCAGAAGCCGCCCTAAAGTCGTACAAAGTTGATAATGGCCAGAAGGTAAAACAAGTTGGCTTTGAAGCCTTTTTTGAAGAAGTTATCACGCTGTATTACATGAAGCATTGGAGTCACTATCGTATGTTTTCTAGCTAGAATATGAAATGCTCGCAATCTTCTGGTGTTAATTCGTTTGTGCAAGAAAGCTTAGCATTTAGTGAGGTGGTCATTAAGGCGACGAATGATACAAGAATAGAGCTTCCAAAAACTGGTACCTTTAACGGCTTATTAAGGTTCTATCAAGTTCTGGAAGTTTCGACTTTCATAAACTCGCTGACCTCCTCGTTGAAAACAGCGAAGGTTTCAGAGCGGACCATATTCTCTTCTACGCACGCATTTTTAACATATTAAGCATTAAGGGAGGACACTCCATCCTCAGGCAAATTGCAGTTGTATGCCATTTGACAGTATGCTAGAATTCCCTGCTTCCCAATATTTCTTGAGTGGATTTGATGGGCCGTTTTTGTGGCGAGGCAAAGTTTTCACAGCTTCGTAACCTTAGTATCACTACCCTCAGTTGACGTTTTGAAAACGTGCACAAACTTATTTATGTAACTCCACAATTTATACGGAGTGGATGAAAATATAGTCGGAAAGGCTTTCTGTTTATACAAATGGTCGTTTTCAAGTAAAAACCTATTAAAATGAAAAATTCATCGATTTTTCGTTGGGTCTTCCAATCAACTCTTTTATTTAACTCCCATTACAAAACTCCCCCAGTATGTCAAACTGTTGTTCGTGAGAAAGTAAAATACTCCTCATTTAAACAGTCTACACCACGGTAAATAGTCTGTATAATGACATGGAGCTAATTGGCAGGATAAAACGCCTTTTAAGGGACTGTAGTTACGTTTTAGTACATAGAAAAGTATATTTAGGAATTATTGGTAGCGTTTACTGCCACACCCAATATAGGGATGTGACACCGTTTATCCTGCTCCCTGCAATTTCCATATCCCCAATCCATTGTTTTACAGAACGTCTACCCCCTTTCTTTTACAGCTGCCTTATAATTAGGAAAAGAAACGTTCGCGAACTTTTAAACATCAATCCCGAGACTGAAAAGCTTTAACTTATCAATAGCGTTGTTTAGCAAAACGTTTGCGTGATTTTGTATTTTATGTCCAAAAAGTTCCAGAAGTACTGCATAGATATATATGATGTATAATTTGATTTGTGTATAATACAGTCATCATAGTATCTATAGATATATAAAAATTCTAATATACATATCTCCCTCACTATATCGACATATAAACTGAAGTCAAACTTTAAAAATAGTTACGCGTTTCAAAGAACGAAAGAATGATTAAAGATGTAAAAGTGATTAACAAATGTAGCATAAACTAGAGCTTTCGGAGTCTGTTCTTCCGCTGAAAGGAACGACATAGGAAAGCTTGCGTCGACCAAAAGACGAGGTCTTTATTGTAAATATTTATCTGTCTATCTATAGTTTATCATGCCGCATAAAATTTGGTCCGCATACACGTCACTTCAACAACTGTCTGTCATGCGTATGACAAGAATACATAGGAATATAGGGATTACCGTCACAAGGTTCACACCAGCCAAAATTCTTATAAGGTAACAAATTGTTTCGTTTTCACATATCGACTTTGTTTCAGTTGGCAAGCCATTAACAGGCCTTAACTTGGACGTCTCTATTGGTTTGGGGAGGGGAGTATTTGCGACAAACGTACATTGATTAAGTTCCTAAGGAAAGATAGGTGACTATCGCTGCCGGTTATGATTGGTTTGTGAAAAGTGTAGAACAATATATCTTGGAAAATGGATGGGAATAAGGTAGATTTGGTGTGGAGTCGCTGAAGATGTACTCAGGTATTTGACAAGACAACAGGGATCACATGAGTAAGAATATAGTAGAAAATGCTTGGAGAGAGTGACGTAGAAGTCGGTTGCTTGCAGCTGGTTGGAAGCGCCAACAGCCCATTTGACGTGTATGTTAAGCACGCCTAAATGAAGTAACCGCGAAGCGACTTCCCCAAAAAGTAGAGTCAAATCGAAGAAACTGTGAGACTGAATATGGTAACCATGCTACGAAAATCAAGGCCGAGAACTAAATGCATGATACTTATAGAAACAAATTTGCACTCTATTTAGTTTGGGGCACTTAGGGAGGGGAAATGTTTGCCCCCCCCAATGATATTGCTTCGAAATTTTCAAGGGCTTTGTTATCCGTACCACTTTACCATACCGTTAGTAAAGACGAACCAATTTCAGTATGATCTTTGGATTGCTTATTCGATATTCAAGGCCATTCAATTTTTATCGTTTCTTGTCAGATGATGTATCTACTTTCCTAGCGGTCTTCGTTGTTGCTATTTGTATTAGAATCATTGTATCATTAAATTACGTTCTTAACGTTCATCTTACTTATAACTTTCCTGGTTTGAATTAACAATGTTGTATTCCTCGTTACATGTTCGGTAATTAAATGTATTCCTTCTGTGTTCCTGATTATTGAAGGTGGCGGTTAAGAGGAAACTTTTTTTGAAAAACTCGGTCTTTGTTCGTTTTGGCTTTCTGATCTATACAATCATTAATTCGTTATAATGACCCGATTTGCAAATCTAGTTTTCTGCCCTCGCTTCCTGTTGAGGGAGACACCCTCTAGTGAAAAGCCCCTGTGTTTTCGTTAAATATCTTTGGGAGAACGGAATGCGACTCCGACCGCCAACCCTTGGAGCTAAGATACACCAATACACAGACGTAAATAAATAAAGTATTGCAGTAAGCCGCCGTGGTCTAGTGGTTAAGGAATCAGACTTACATGCCAGAGGTTGTGGGTTCGAATCCCGCCCAGCCCGATTATCGGTTGGGGAAGGCAACGGGAGACCACCCCTTAAATGTGCTCTCTCCCAAGACATTACTCACTCTGGCTGGGCAACAGGCCACGCTCGAAATCGAGTACGCCAACAAAAAAAATAAAATTGCAGTATTCAGATGAAAGCCATGAGGGAGCTGAAAAATTGAAAGTAGCAATTCTTATGCGTTGGTGGAAATGAAATACACTGTAGTGGCCATGATCAAGCTGCTATTTTTGTTGTTTTACTAGCTGAACGCATTATCAGATTATCTTTCTGTTTCGACATACAGGATCAACGCATAGTATCCACGAATAGTAGTTGCGGTAGAGCTTCACTAGAAGCAGTTAAAAGTGTGTGCAAGATGGCAAAATCAATGTAAAAGAAGTAAACCGACTAGGATTTCCGTCCTCTACGTTGGTCCCTAGATGGAACATTTGCTTCATAGCTACAGTTTGACAAAAGTGATATCTATGTCGGGAGGGTTGAAAGTTATTATAGTATTATTGAGGGTCCATGTTTTATCCCTGAAGGGGACCATACCCTAAAGAGTTCTTGTGATTTACAAATTTTTTTGGATGAAGGTAAGTCGGCATGTACTGTATGTTGCCAAATATGCCATACCACTGAGGAGCCCTGTCAAATGTCGCAAGGTTAGGGAAACAAGTGCTAGGCGCTCTGTCGCATTTCTCCACGAGGAAGTAGACAGTGGAAATAAGATGGTTGCTCAATATGTAATTATGAGTTAAGAATGCCAGTTTTGTAATGGGAATGTACAGGAACTCTGATTGAATGCGAGGCTTGTGCGAGATGGTCGTGCCTGTTTATCAGTCGGTGAGCATCTTTATCTTATTTATTAATCAAAGTGTGCTCACTTTTACTGTAAAGATGGAAAGAACCCAAACGCTGTGATTGCCGCAAAAATAGCTGTCGAGAAGGACAGTCTGCAGCAACCAGTAGAGGAAAATTAGGCTGGTTAGATTAACACCTTACCGACCAGGTGGGGAAAATGGTATATGAAGTAGAAAAGACAATGAATGATGTGATTACTTCTAGTAAGAAGAGGATAAGGGACTCCTACATTGACATTAAAGAAGCAATAGTGCAGGGAATCACGAACCAGGACAATGTACATGGTCGTCAACTATAGTGTGGTATCGGTAATACCAAAGAGATATTATAGACAGGCAGCGGAGGAGAAATTATGTAGTGATGTAGAATGTGCCAGAATCCAAGGCAAACATCACCAAGGACAGATATGAAGAGGATTGTAAGGAAGTTAAGGATATTATAGGGGAAAGGGGAGGAATTCTCGATATATAAATAGCCAAAAGCATCGGGCAGGAAGAGATAAAACAAAATAGACAACTAGCCATGAGCGTTGCTAGTTAGCGCAGAAATGATAACGGAGATAAATGACACTAAATGCAGCAAGATATGAAGCAGTCCGAAAGATGGCACGATGTGTATGTATGACTGGATGTAACAAGAAAACAAGAAGTGAAGACAACTTCATGATCGTTCGAGAAAAAGTATAGTTAGGAACAGGCCCAACAGTAGCTATGATCACAGTGACGGGCAAAAACATTGGCGGGCCAAAACACACAACGGACGAATAGAAGGAAGAGCAACGGTTGGGTCTGATAACGTTCGAAATTTCCTGAATAACGACGAGTTTAGAAGTATTAGTAGGAAATAAAAACTATTAAGCACAAATAATGACTCTGCCGAACAAATATGATGGCTTATTAATCCGAATATGGGAAATGAGTCCAAATTTTCTAGCAGTGTATAAAGTTGTGCCGTAAACCTAAATTAGCATCTCGGACGATTGATGGAAATGTAGTTTTAGCAATCTTGATGAGAATAATAGGGAACAATAAGGGAAATTGTTTTATATCTTGAAATGGTTTAGCAAGCAATTGAGATTGAGTTGAACTCTTGAGTTCAATGAAGTTGTCTGGTGCAAAGTCATTACTTGATCGAGCCTATCTGTTTGTTAGAAGATTGAACAGAAGCCCAGCAAGCAGGTAGGAAATTCGACAAGTATTAAGAGGTCTGATGTAATATGTTGTAGCAATGGGGGTGTAACAGGTCTGCGGCATTTGAATTATTTGCCATGTAGTTGCATGGTCTGGAATGAGAGGTGAGAATTTGCGACCTCGTTAAACTCAAATACCGTGTCCTCAATGTCGCTTGAAAACACCACAGTAGATCAAAGGATTCTACATGGATGTATGAAGTAATTACCTTCCCAAGGACGATTCAAAGTTCCGTAGCATCATATCAATCATCCGCCAAAACTCTCAAACTTATGAAAACATTTGAACAAAAAGGAAAATTCTAACCTCTTTGCTTCCTTGTGGCAACCCTCGCGGCATGGAAGGACTCGGAGTTTTATATCTTCTTCGGTGTATGGCTTATGTCTTTAATAACCGCCGTTACGTTGGATCCTTAATAGGACTCGTAAATCTTGATATCTAACAATATCTATGTATTATGTAATTTATCAGCATCTCATTTCTACTGACGCAGTTCCTATTATGGCGATTTTACTTGGGATAAACTATCTATCTTAAACATTAAATCACCCAAACGAATTACTAGGCATGTCACGATATTTGCGGATTTCCGAGCATCATAAAGATAGGTACAAAGGAAATATTGTATTAAATTAGTTGGAGACATTGAATATCCAGAGATAGATTGTGAATGTTGTTACTCTATCACCTCCAAAACCTACGAGACTTATAGATTCTTAGAAAGTTCACAGGAAAATGTTAAATATAAGCACATCCTGGAACATACAAGATCTCGACAAGGATAGGAACTCGCCACACTGGATTTGGTTATCACTAAGGATGAATTATTATTAGATACTGTGGATTACTAGCACCATTTAGCTCCAGTGATTGTTGGTTGACATGAATGTATACTCCAGAGAGAAAATAAGAGAGGGGGGATGAAATAAAAAGTTAAGTGGGATGGACAGTATGTCGTTGAACAAAGATTGTTTAGGAGCAAAAGTGCATCGAAAACATAACGACACACAAGAGAATGATAAGAGGAGTAATATGTATATAAATAGAAGGACGATCAAGAAATCTTAGAAGAAGTACTACGCCTGCTAGCTATATTTAGAAATTGAAAATGGCCTTGATTGCCCGAGGTACACAAGGTAGCGAAATGAACTACGAGAACCTACCAGGAAATTGATGACTTCAAAATGGATATTGTAAATGGAATAAAATTAATCCTCAAGCATTTTGGGCTAGACGTGAAGGATAAGATTAAGGCCAGATCAGTAGTCGGCAACCTAAGTAAGGGTAATGGGGTTATAACAGAAAATATATTTGAAAAGGTGAGCACATTGAACGACCATTTCACATCAGTGTTCACAGGAGAGAACCCATCATATATGTCCACTTTATCCCCACAGCATTCATAGGAGGAGTTACTAGGTATAAGGACAACCCGAGAAGAACACTAAAGAAACTTAGCAGCTGCAAATGGGCAGGACGATATGGATTCATCAAGGACTAGCTATTGCAGGAGATCTCCCTTTTTAAGCAGCATAACTGATGTTCCCATGGAGGAAGAGAGCTGTCAGAGGGATGCAACGACTCTGCGTTTGGGAAGTTAATGGAGGCGCCCGTTCTCAACGCTATTGTGGAACACATGATTACGTTTGACCTTCGTGCAGATGAACAACCTGGCTTCGCTAAAACTAACGAGAGTGGTGCTTGTTAAAGACAAAATTTCCTTCGTTTTTCTTTTTCCGATAGCTTCCATCTTTTCTGAAGAGCGCTAATCGAAGTATTGCCGCAGAGCTTAGGAAACTCTTTCTCAGTATAATATTTTTTGGTGTACTAGGCCCTTGGCAACAGTTGAAAGGAGACACATGCCCCACACTTATTACTCAAGTTCTGTTAATTTATGAATCCTGAATTGATTCTGTTTGTTTTAGACAGTGCCGTGGACTACCCCCTTCAGCTTCTAGAATCGTCGCTACGGCCCTGCTTAGTCAAATTTGTACTTGTATTTCTACTTGAATGTCGCCCATGTTTGAACTTGTCTTCTTGACATTCGAACAGTAGGTCTGAAACGATACTTTTACATATTTACATTTTACAACTTTAAACAACACTGGTGGCCACCACGAGACTTCCACTTCCACAGGGAGCTCTACAAACACTTTCCTTGGTATTCAGTTTTAGCCGCCAGCAGTACTCACGTAGTTGAAATAGATATTTAACAGGGTTATGTGATTATGATTATGATGCCTTCACTCCTCACTATCACCTTACTATGAATGACATTTAACACTTTAAAGGCCAACCACAGTGCTACTCTTGATAGTGGAGGGACAAGAAATCGACGAATACCAGTTCCACTGTCCTTTAAAAAGAGGTATCGATATATTCACTGAGAGGTGCCATTTTGTCGAGAGTGAAGTCTAAATTGTAATTGTTCGTCAGTTAGCACAGACTTTACAATGGGTTGGATTCGGTGATAGATTTGACGATCGTAAAGTTTATAGCCTATATGTATTAAGCTATTTCATGTTTGGCACGATGTTTGCCACCAACGGAGAAGAAATCATAAATCTAAATGTTGTGACGCATGTTGAGTTTTTTGAGTAAAGGTAACAATACAGAGTAATTTGTCGCCATATGTTGAGTGCATTGATACTTTGACCAGGTTGGATCTTTGGCGTTGAAGCGAATGATATTTAGCTAGTTTATTCATTGAACTTTGTGGGCATCGTCTTTGATTGGTATTGGCAAAATAGCGTCACAAGGTCTGACAGTCTTCACTTTCTCGCCCGCATTTCCTGGAGGGACAACATCATAGTTGCTAATTTACCTCCTTGAACTTGAGAACATCTACAATGAATGGGTATAGTTTCACTGAAGAACAAGCATGGAAAAAGAGAAGAAAGCTCGTACTTGCATTGGGTTAAGTACTTTTGAAAAATGAACAGAGATGCCACACCCCAATGATGTCTAAAATTTCACGGTTCTTTATAATGACTCAATTTACAGATACATTTTGCATTCTTGCTGAGACGATAAGTTGCCAAAGTTGCCTTGATAATTGGGATCTTTGTTCTTTAAAGCAATAATAACCGATCCAGACTAAGACGGAACATAGGAACATGCAGTCAGACGTGGCAGGAAATCAACGTAACCCCCGCAACGGATAGGCCAATTTCTTATAAATCATGCAACAAAAGTAAGATATCAGTGATGCCTGATCACATGGTCCGTAACTTGACTTTTCTGAATGAAAAGATAGCCTACGTGAGACATTAACTCCCTCAATATCAACATGAATACCGTGGATTACTTATGCGAACATCCATTCAGCTCGCTAAGAAACTTGAAATATATTGAGCAAAGGTAAAATATGTGTAGCAAGTAAGTTAGTTGGTGTTGAAGGGAAGATATTGTCATATGCTTTTGTTCCTTAAATAGTTTTAAATTATTGTTGCCATGATTTCCATCCATACTAACACTTTTTATTAACAGCCATGGAAAAGGCTCCCTGGCACCTAGGCCCATTGCTGACAGCAAATTGCAGGGGGGGAGGGGGGCACAGTTCCTGTTTTTTGAAATAACTTCTATTACGCAAGAGGGAACTAATAGACAAGTACACCTGTACTTGAATACAGAGTCAAAAAATAATCGATTACTAGAAAATGGTTAACAATCGGATACTGTCTTTGACACAAATACTCGCTTAGATTTTTCCTCGAGGGGGCAATGCCCCTACAACACTAACAATTGAGAGAATGCCCCAGTGCCCCCTCCCTACAGCCACTGGCCTATTTACACCTACCAACATTGCAAATTCATAAAACTACCAAAGTATATACATTTTCTGTTACGTGAAAATGAAGTGAACACCCAAAATTTTCAGGCACGAGCCGCCACTGTCGATAGATAGATATTTAGATAGATAGATATATAGGTAGACAGATAGACAGATAGATAGATAGGATACTTAGGTAAATTAATGAATACCTTCGTACTTACATACATACCTACAAATATATATACATAGTAGCAACTTTTAGGGAAGCTGACTTGGCGATCGCTTCAATTTAGGATTTCCAACAAAGGGCTCCGGAGAATAAATATCAAGGGAAGCCTAATAACAGAGTTTTTCGGGTAGCTAAATGTCGTTCATGTCGATCGATTGAAGACTGAGCATCATGAGGTAGATGATAGAAAATTGGCTTTGTTTTCTCCGCCATGAAAGCGACCGTCCGTAGTCTTCCTAAGTTAGTAACAATGAGGAGGCTAACCTCAAGATGGTGTGAATCAATATGAACAAGACCGACAAAGTCACTTTATTTTGATTTTGAAAAGTCTTAAATAATGGAAAAAATACTCAATTTTCATGTTCCCTTATTAGTAAGAACGTCAATGGTCAAGATTGAAAGTGTTGCCCTTTCCCAACACCGAGATATCAGCTTTCAAAGTTGTAGATCTCTCTAACAAAACCTCATCATTTGATGCTGTTTAAGGAATATCAACAGAGTTTTGACCAGAGAAATTATAAATATAAACGCTTGTAGTTTAAAGACTATATACACTACAGGTCTGGTATTTTGCCGATTTTGCAAGTTATCAAATGTAACCCTCTACGACGACCACCACAGAACTGAACGGACACGTTTCCACGAATGCCTCTAACTTGCCATAAGTTTTGAACACGTTTGAATTATAGTTCCCAGTCCCTCGGAACTCCTCTGAAAGGACAGTCCAATGGTCGCGGGATTCTAGAAGGTAGAAACTTCATGTTGAATCAAATAGACAGGATGGAATATAGTTGTAAGTATAATACGGCAATAATACGTATCTTAGAAGAAGCATTTTAATTTGACATAACTGCTTGCATTGTGAAAGGAATCTAAGATTAGTATGTGATGGTATTTTAGTCAAATCGATAGACGTTCTGTATGCCATCTCTGCTGCCTGATAGGCCAACAGTTGAGAGATAGTTACAGCCACAGAACTATGCTAAGATATTTTGCTTGCAGTTGATAACGCACGGAAGCATGAAAGGGCAAAAAAGCCAGTAGATTGTGATGATATTTTGTTTCTTTCTAAGTTTGCGTAGTAAGTTGTATATTATATCCGTAGTAGGCCAACGTTGCTTTGCTAAGCCGTACCCAGGTAGACCCACTTCCACGTGGTAGTAAAAAATAAGCACTAAACTTCATGATCATCTTATTCATGTAAATCTTCGAATTTCTGTGAACTGTCATGTCTTAAAGTTTATTCGATCGTTGTTTTTAACCTACCCAGGCTACTGGCATTGAATGAGACCGATAATGGCGCGGTCGTGATTGATTTTTAAAGGAGCATGTGTACCCAGACGGATATGTATTTAAGATAGCCACAACAACAGTAATTTTTGGTGTTTACTAGGCTGCGCGCTTTCATTATACATATATAATGCTAGGCCTCGGTTACAATGTTGGAACTAGGAGAAACGACCTAGCCATTAAATGGCTCAACACCTAAATCTTGATACCGTACATGGTGTGCCAAACTTCTCTATCTTCTCTATCTTGGTACACCATAATCAAGAACATCATGGCTCGGAACAGCTGAAGATGTGCAGATGATGATATGTGAGAATAGTATTTCAAGCATTTCTTTAAAGCGTTTGGACAAGACTTCACTTTCCAATGATATCCTACTGCATGTTTTCTTGTAATCTGATACATGTACCACCTTTAACCTAGATATGTATTCCCTGTAGTGCATAGTACACGGTCTTTTCTGAGGATCATTTTAAAGCTTAATTCAACCCATGTAAATTCTACGTTCATATTAATAAATAAATATAACAGAACATGTGTAAGACAATCACCATCATCATGATGACGGGGAGATCATCACTGATTATCATGACCCTAAGGAATATCACTAAGTAGGATTATCACTAAGTAGTCGTGGTAGTGCAAGTAGTCAATGTGTAATTATTCTGACCAAAAATTTGTATGGGGGAGTATTGGATACAAGAGTATTGCATTGGATGCAAGAGCAATGGCATAGGCATAAGCTTCCTCCGCTGTAAAGCTGACTGCTTGAGCCCTTGAAAGGTTATCTTTGTTGCAATTTTTGGAATGTAATTTCTGAGAGAAAAATCATCATCAACATTTGAAAGGAGGCTAGAGCAACTTACTCAATTACAGTATGTAGTTAACTGGACCATTGATTATTTTGAGTAGCTATGTGGTACATCATTATAGGGTAAGTGATTTATATATAGAAATTTTGTTTTCAGTTGGTATCACAAATGCATGTCCCTTTTGCTATACTTGCATTTTTATAGGCCTGATAAAATGTTGAATTACTTACATTTTATGTATCTTTGCCTCCTAGATACTATCCTAGCACTTGTCGTGCTCACAGTGATTGGTCATGTTAATGGGTTAGATAATGTAGTTTCTCATACAGACCAATTGAGACTAGCCAGTATTCTACAGGATAACTTGAAGGAGAAAGACCTTTCATCATTATTTTACAGTGTTGGAGGGCTGAAGGCCATTGGAAAGGATGTCCCAGAGGCTCAGGTATTGTCATCAGACAGATTTAAGAGCTGATTTACACACTACTATTTGTGTATTCACAGTTAGTATGACATCAAGTCTATTTTCTAGTTCTAGCATATAAGAATGCCTTAAAAGATTGTTATTTGTTAGTAGTATTCCGGGGTTTTGATATGGATGTCTTTTTCCTCTTCATTCTCTCTCAACACTAACTAACATTTTTGAATACAGCCTACATGTTATTTAAGGGTTAGCTTTGCTTGCATTTAGTAAACCTAAACCCAATATCTTAAATACTTTGTGGTATGTGTTATTTTTTCTCTGCAACCCCTGAAAGGGTAGTGAAAATGATTTTACCCATTTTTGAGTGATGTAAGAATTATCTTATTGGCTTTGCTTACTTTGCAAAATTATATAGCTCTATCAGAGATGAAGTTTGTTGACTCTGTGATATCATGGGAGCTGGGAGTATATAGGATTGTGACAAGATGACTTTCTTTTCGTTTGAGATGACCTTACCTTTTGTTGGATGTAGCCCGCAGTCAAAAGGATTGGAAACTTCAATGCTGACATTTTGGAAATACCTTCTCCACTGTGCAAATAATGAAAAATACTATGCTTTCTTTGATTTCTGTACAGGCACTCTGTGACATTGTTGCATCATCAGTGAACACTCAAGACATAGTATCAATCCAACAAGCTGTAGAGCTGAGGAAGCATTTGGGTTGTAAATTTGCAATACCTGATATTGAAACAACACTTGCTGGTTTTGTCAAGGATGATAGTGATGTGAAAGTTCGAGCTAGTGTTGTTGTTGCTAAAGCACTCCTTGGGTTAAAAGGTAATTGTTGTTGTTAGGTACATTTTTATATTTGTAGTTGTTTCCAAAACTTAAGAAAGTATGAATGAAGTAGCCAGTTAGTTCTTAAATGAACAGTGTATGTATGCCAGAGAATGGTATTGATCCCAGTATTCATTTCTAAGGTTATGTGCTATACTTCAGTTATGGGCCAAGACCCAAATCAGCATGTAATATTGTCAATAAAGCATTTGAGAGGCTTTGTTAGTTTTGGACAAAATATTTGTCCAGAATGATCCATGACAAACACTGATGCATGGTACGATGAATTGATAAAATAGTGCCTTATATCAATTCTAATGATGAACTATTTGTCTAGGTCGCAAGAAAGGGAGTGAAACTGATAAAATTTGACTTTCAGTAGTAGTTTTAAAATTGGTCTGGACGCAAGTTACCAAAGTCGTTGGTTGCACCTGTTCTGATGTGACAGAGTCTGATATGCCAGTACATGTTATCATAATTGGACAGCATTTATTGTATGACATAGCTTATTTTTCTATTTATTAATAGTGGAACAAAAGGAAGTGACTGCATTGGAAAGTGCTTTGAGGAAGGATGACACTCCCAGCAGGTACCATGAGAGATACAGCCATTTTACCTGATTAAATATTTTAACTTGTGTTGATGTTATCTTACCTCTCAAATCAGAAGTTTACAGATCTTGACTAGTTTGTCATCCTGTAAATTGTGAAGCAGTTTTTTAACAGTAAAGTATTTCTGTTTTTGCTTGTTCTTCATTTTCCATGGAGTTTTTAGAGATTGCTCTAGAAATAGCTCCAGCATTAACAGTGTGCTTCAGTAATTCTATTTCAGATCATTGCTAACATTAGAGGGTTTTGTGCAGCTAGCTTCATGTTTTGTTGAAGGCGCAAAAGAGTAAGGCAGATAATCAAAAGGAAAGCTAGATCAATTGCTAGTAACTTGTTTTTATTGATGTTCTCATCACATGTGTGCAGGTTTCCTTAACTTTTTGTCCACAAAAATGTCCTGTTTCTCCAATACCGTTCAGTGTTAACTTCAGCACAATTCCATAGCCGTAGGCAGTTTTGGGACACTGTTAAATGAGGAGACCTGATATCAATTGCATCTGTACATCAAAGTATTAAGTATTATTGGATCCATCGTAAGCTGATTTTTCATCTTTGTTAATGTCAATTTCATGTGTACAACCAGATTTTTGGCTTATTAGGTTTTGCATTCCATTGTATATTATTTTATGGAACCAAGTATTTTGTCCAGTTTTTGCCACACTTTTTAAAGGTTGTGTTGCATTTGATATGATCAGGCTTTATAAATACAATTTTTTCTTTGTAGTGCTGGTCAAGCATTCTATGCTGCAAGTTTACTTGATAAGAAGTTGAATGCCAAGAGCACAGTTGAAATGGTTGAAGATATTGTTGCCCAGGCTGATGAAATTGATAATGCCATGCTACAGTTTGATGGAGGGTTAGATGTTACTTCCTGTGTATTGAGAGGGATTTTGCATCTCAGTAAACGTGAAGGGAAAGCACTTCTCTCACAGGTTAGTATAACAAGTTGTCTTGTTTGCATAGTACTACTGCAAGCACAATTGATGAATATGAAGCCACTGAGATCCTATTGCACATTTGTAGATATTGTTACAAGTAGCCTTTTTGAAACTGATGAGGTTTTGCAGGATGGTCTCTCGTGACAAGGAAAATAGTTCACTTTTCAAACGTTGCATGTTTCACTACAAGAGATTTCGCTCCTTCTTTACTTGGACATCTCCCATATAGAGGAAACTAATGTGTTCTCCAGTCATTCTTTGATTCAAGTAAAACGATTTGACCCCTTTTTTTGCTAGATGATTCTCATGAAAAGAATAATAATAGGCCACCCATTGTTTGAGCGATTCACAAAGAATAATTTTATATCCCATTTTAACTGAAAGACATTGCATATTTTGTTTAGACTCCTCTAGGCATCTTTTTAGCTACAGATATCATAAATCTGTCTTAATAGTATCATTTTCAAATGTGCTCCCGTTTTTCTATTCTGTACTCTTTGTTATGAATAATTGTAAACGTCCCATTTTTGCATTTACAGGAACAAGTATTGAAATTTTCTCAATACTTCGTCAAGCGAAAATATGTGTTGAAGGTTAAAGATATCTACAATTTGGTCTCTGTTTTAGCCCTGTTAGCAGACAATCAAGTGAGTACTTCTATATTTATTATATATTCATGTGTTTTATATTTATTTGGTCATTTGCTTTATCATTTTTGATTCTTGTATACCATTGCTATAGTATCTTGTTAAAGAGCATTCGTAAGTAGGTTGATGCCAACTATTTTGCTCCTAATTAATTTTCTCTGGATTGACCTGTGGGGACAGCAATAGATGCCCCCCGTC
This sequence comes from Carybdea cf. marsupialis auct. non (Linnaeus, 1758), assembly GCA_010016065.2. Lineage (NCBI taxonomy): Eukaryota > Metazoa > Cnidaria > Cubozoa > Carybdeida > Carybdeidae > Carybdea > Carybdea cf. marsupialis auct. non (Linnaeus, 1758). Next base: position 28,812 of record JAAAKL020001784.1, read on the forward strand.
AATATTCGATTGTCTCCTGTCTCACTTCTTTTTAGGTAGCGGTTATATTTTTGATCTTTTATGGAGGGTGGAAGAGTATGATGTCTTTCTGATCAGTGCCATAGCACAGTTCCGCACAACGCTTTGTGACGTCACAAAACAGTGAGATAGCGCTTGACCGGGCAAACTTTGCATCGATGTTCACAATTTTGTTGTGTTTTCAGTGGATGGTCGTGCGATAATG
>JAAAKL020001785.1:0-29029 GCA_010016065.2 Carybdea cf. marsupialis auct. non (Linnaeus, 1758)
AAGTATTGATACCCTTGCTAGAGTGCTCAATACAACAAGGTAGAGCCTAATACTACCAACCAGTGGTAAAAAGGAAAAGCTAAATACCGCAGTAATTTTTTTAGTGTAAATAGTTTTGTCGACAGTCCGGGAGGTCGATCCCGAATTCTTGCTGGTTGCGCTATCAGCTTCATCAGTGCCATTTCCATACACAAGTACTCGGCCAGACACACAAGCAACCATGAAATACATAATAAAAAAAAGCAATAAACGTGAAATGCATATTTATATATATAATTTAAGTAGTGAGGTTTCTTCGTGTGAGATCTCGAGTTCGATCCCCGTCAACATCATATGCATTAATGTTTATCGAGAATATGAGATATATTCCATGATTGCTACTACGTCTGCTAGTACGTCTGTTTACTTACCAAGAAGTTCTATTAATACCTAAAGTGCCCGATACAAGGTGGAGCCTAACGCTACATGTAAATATATATATATATGTGTGTGTGTGTGTGTGTGTGTTTATATGATGTATAAAATCAATCTATTAACTGCATTATATTCCGTGAAGTTCCAAATAATCCTACCGTCACATGGATAATCTGAAGTTTCACTAGTACCTCCCGTCGCAGAATTATTGTGTATTGTGTCTCTGAGCTTTTACTGAGGATTTGTGATGGTTTTCTTGAAATTTATCATAAAATAGAGGCATTTCTGTTTGCGTTAGAAGGAATTAAAATACAAAGATCTGCTTGTGATCTGCTCAAATCTTGCTCCACTTAACGAAAAAAGAGGAGGTCATCAATTTTGCAAGAAAATTCTTTCTTTCAGCTATTCTCTCTACACATTTAGACAAACCGGACAACGCTAGTCTTAGCCACCTACCCGGAGTCATCGAAGGCAATTTTAATTAAAAGTAAGTTATAACGAAAATACTGCATCTCATTCGAGAAGGTTCAATAGGATTTCAAGGTGATAATCCGAAGATTTTTTTTCACATGTTGTTATCCATCTGCAAGGAAAAGGCGAGGAGTAACTACACGTTGTCATGTAAGGGTCCTTTAGTAGACAGCGCTTTCGAAATACACGGGAAGGAGAAAGCAACCAGTTTCTCCGGTAATCGACGATCGGAAGCAACATATTCATCTACGTATAATATACGAGTATTTCCGTTTAAATCAAGAAAGTCTGCAAACGAATGAACAATAAGTTAAGGGTTTCAATACTTTAAATTCTAGAAAATGTGAACAAAAATGGGGACAAGCCGAGCCCCGTGCTTTTTCTTTGACCTAAATATATCGTAGTTCTATGTTATGGTTTTCATTTCGTGTTCAAACAGAGAGATGAAATAGGATTGCTCCTCACTTATTGCAGAGAAATGGGTGCAGAAGTGCCAAATAAGAAGGAAAAACAGGGTCCAAATCTCAAAAATTTAGAAGTAGGGCTCACTTTCTTTTTGATAGTCCACCATGTAAATACTTTGTAGATATATTGTTATCGTCCTTCAAGACTATTTAGAGATTTGAGATCGGACAATGTACAGAGTGATTTCTTAATATCGAGAGTATCCTGTATGCTCCTTTTTAATTACGAGGTTTCATTTAAACTTTTACTAATTACTTTTGAATCAGGAAATCTATCGATATTGCCCTAGTTGTTCTACTTCAAGTTGAGGTCTAATCATAGACACAATTTAATGATGTAAGGTCATAGTATTTGTGCATTGGGCAGAGACTTCCTTCACTCAAAATGAATTGCTTTGTCTTGCCACAGCACCGCTAATGGTATTAAATTTTGCTTCACCTTTAACCTTCGATTAGAACACACTTTCTCGCCATTGTACTGCCTGTAGCTGATAAAGCCAAAATCTCTTTAAGGGATGATGTGTTTAGAAAGGTCCTGGTCCTGTTTCGCCTCCTTTACAATTTTGTTCGATTGAAAAACTAAATCCAGAAGAGTCATCACTGTTCAATGTTGAAGAATCTATAGTTTTCACATGTTTCGTGATTTTAGAAAGATTAAAGACTATAAAAACTCGTTCCATGAGTTCTGTTTTGACGTTAAGAAAAGTGACTGAAGTTAAAACATCAGATGGTGCCCCTTGTCGTTGGGATTGAAGTGTACATGCTCTCCATGTTGTAGCAAGACGGAGGAGCGTATAACTAGTCTGTTTAGGAATTCCCTCGTGAACTATAACACAGAAAACAAAATACGCCCCTTTAGTCTGATTCTCGAGATGGCCATTAGAACAATCCAGTAGCAGTCTTTCCTATTCCATTGTTGTGTTATTAATTACGTTCTTATATTTTAATACAGATGTGTGCTATTGATTGATAATCGTCTAATACGTGAAAAGATCAAGCCTAAGTTGCAGAGCCTAACCCTCGCCGATATCACGCAGCCAGCTTCCATACGCACGTTCGCCCTAAAAGTAAATCACCGAGACGAAGTATAATAAGTAGACTTTATTGCAAACACCACCAACTGATGTTATAGACTGATTGCACGACTTTTTCTTCCCTGTAATAAAGGGCAACTGAAAGTTAAAGAAAATTGAGTAGTTATTAGCATTCAGTCAGAGATGCAAGCTGAAGACGTGACCAGAGACGAAAACAGAACAAGCATCAAGCTTGATTAATTAGAGTACTTCCGAAGATGGCGATGGCTTTAATCTAGTAATACCAGCACCTAAAATGGAGTCAGTAAGGGCAGGGTATATATCTCCTTTTCTTAGTTTGATAACAAATTTCTTTTAACACATGCGATTGTTCTTAAGCTTTAATATGAGTAATCTGTCCAACACTTTGGTTTTTTATTGAAACGACAGCGCTCGGAGACACGGAGTCGACAAGGCGTAATTGGGTCCTCGACAAACAATTGACTTTCGACCCTTGCTCTTCAACTAAGGTGAAAATATCACGAAAGGGTAAATTATAAAAAGGGAAATTGACACTTTGGATCCTCTAATATTCTCTGTAAATAGGAGAGTTCACCCCTGACTTTCCCGTTTCAACATCATGAGTCATAAATTTGGATCTGTCTTGCATCTGAAAGCCTTTATGGATCAAAGGAGAGAGCTAGGGTCTGATAATATTCGAGCACTGCATTTAACAAATGACCATAATATACTCATAGCTATAATCTACGTGCACTTGCCAGGTGATGCTTGTAAATGGGTATTAGCCACCGGCTATGCAACATAGTGTCACTTTCATAATTGTAGCAAATTAAACAGAATGTCTTGTGTAAGAATTCTTATTCAGGTAGTTTTTTTGCCAGCTTTATATTGGGGTTTTCATGGGCCTTAAAATGCAGTTAGAGATTTCATATATCTTAGAAGCTCTACATAACTTGCGTCGGTCCAGGCTCGATATACCCTGCTTAAAATAGGCAGCAAACGAGAAACCCCTTTATTACCTAACCAGGCGTAATAGATTGTGTACAGATTGATAGTACGTTTTGAAGGATGGTGGAACTTCTTACAGTCTCAACTCCAAATACATCTGGATCGATCAATTTCATTCAGGGTCTGATCTTACAGTATACCATCAGAACTATCAACGACTGTGTTACTGGGGGAAACGATTTTTCTCTTGATGCGTCCGTGCCCATATAGGGATATGGGAAAGTGAATTCTTACCCATTTTTACCAAGATTAGTATCTTTATTCTGTAGCAGACCAAGTTCTTTTATGTGGAAGCCATTAAAGAATTGATTAATTGCGAAGCTCGGATGTTGAGAATAGATCCCGTTTTTTTTGACGAAGTAAAAGGGAGAAACTGCCCTAAACCTAAAACGTCTGTAAAAGATATCATCAAAACAAGTTAGTGATTATATCCTGATTTCAATAAATCTTCAAAAAAGAACGATATTATGCAAAGAACTCAGAGTCTTTGTGATTTATGCATCTATCCTCTGTGAGAGAGTAGAATAATTTAATTCTAAGCTGTTATCAAGTTTATTATGAGGTTTTAAACGTTCTTTATATTTATACTTCGCAGATAAGTCAGCCTAACTTGATGATGTCCTTCTTACGAGAGAATAATTTAAAACCACTGGACCAGGTACGATAACTTTCTAGCAAATGTACCAGTTTATAATCAGAGTACTTGCATTGTTTCTTTCTTAAAAGGATTGGTGTTCTAAACAATTTATTGTTGGTAGGTCAGTCTTGTTACAAAGTCACTGATCTGGTTCAGATCTGCCTTCTTTATGTTTCAAAGTTCTTTAGAATTATAGCTGTTCTTTATATTTTCATAGCGCATTACCGCATCAAGAAGACAAGCAAAACGATGTATTACTATAAATAGTTCTTTATAATTGCATTTCCAGCTTAACATGACGATGTCTCTCAGTTGACACGCAATCTTTTTATGACAAAGTAACTAGCAAACAACTGGTACCCAGTTTGTTTTCCTCATGAAAACCATTGCATTGATCAGACCCAATGTTTAAAGCCCTACGGTAGGCAGTCATTTGGACGTTTCTGTTCATGCTTCTTGTTATCTACAATTAGCTTGACTTGCCAATTATTACAATACAAATTTAGAATAATTCTGATGGATGATTGGGTCATATTTTTAGTCTAATAGATAAATTTTAAAGTCTAAATAGATTTTTACATGTAGAGAGATGGTTAAAAAGTGGTAGCATCAAGTATATTGCACTTTAAATTAGTCTTAAGTTTCTTAAAATGCCAATAAGTTAAGTACACCTGGCGCTATAGCATATTATTGTATTGTTATGTATTACTTTTGCTGTCAAATGGTGAGAAATATATTAATTTTCAACATTAAAACCAGTACAAGGTTTTTGATGAAATACATTGCTTCTGTTACGCCTCTGGTCCTTATGCACCTTGTACATTGCTTGAGTGCACTGAGGTTAAAGGAATAGCATATCACGACAAGCCAATTTCATGAAAATCCTGCTCTTTCCATTGTCAATGTGGATCTGTTCGTAACAGATGATCAGTTATTACGTCTTATGATTTTAATGCTTCTTTGATTTACCAACAGATGGCAGGACAGAATGGACGTTACCTTAAGTCAACAGCCGCTTTCATGAAGTCATTGCTTGGAAATAAGACCGCAGATGAACTGCGGCTGCAAAAAGAAGCACGGGAGCTTCATCAGAAACTGCTTAAGGTACATTTGGCGGTAGTCCACATGCACTGATGACATTTTAAGGATGTGCGCTATCTTGTATTAGATACGTTTAGTGGGTTTGCTAGCTATCATTATCTTGTGAAAGATAGAATTGGCAAGATCACAGCGACCTCTTGGACTGGGTGTTTGCGGAGATATATTTAATACAGAAACAATATTTAAAAGAAGTAGAAAGGCAACTCTGGTATCATTTGTACCCTATCGATAAATATTGTATCACCTTAGTTCCTACCTTGCTCACCCTTAATCAAATTTCACTAATACTCATCCTTATCCAAGAATATCCGACAGATTTACAAAAAAAAAATGATAGAAAATCTATCATTATCTAGAATGTTATCTTTACAATGATATATAATTTTTAAACTGCACTTATTTTTCTTTTAACACTACACTGTTTTACCTTAAATTAGCAGTTATGAAATTAACTTTTAAAAAATCAACTGAAACTTGAATCGAGTATATGCACACTATACAATAAACTGGGTGGCTAATTGTTCTAGAAATGCCGAAGTTATGAAATTGGATTTCACTGCCCAAAACCCAAGAATTTGCCACCAAACAAGGCATGCTCCTGACAAATGGGGAGTTTTTGAAAGAGTCTTCTGAAGAATTGTTGGAGTGCCCTTCCCCTCTCCAGCCCTTACAGCAAGAGTTTTCCCTAATTTATTGATTCTTTATGGAATTTTTGCCTTTTCGCTTTCATTCAAAATAGTGAAAATGTTGATCAGTGCAATAGCATCTGCTGATTTATTAATTCTAAATTAAGCAGGATATGGCATGAATATAACAGTGTATCACCTTACAATAACCAATGCCGATGCCAAAGTTGCAAATAATAAAGTTCTCTCCCTACATTATTACCAAAAACTCCTTTATATCCATCGTCACAACCACTACTGCAGTCTCTAATAGATACCTTATGAGCCTTATATCTCTGCATGGTTTGTTCCTAATAGCTTACAACAGTTATTTTGAGCATTTCTAGATAAATACGATAAAACATACGCAATTTTGTCGTCTTTCTCGATCTACTGCTCGTATATAACCAGTCACTGACATTCAGCAAAATTCTGCCATTCTTTCTTCAGTCCTTTCGTCTTTTACTCTTTTTTGTCTATATTTTTCACTACATCTAGTTCTCTTTATTCTTTTTCTTAGCCTACATATTCTATTGCAACTGCTATTTACTTTCATTGTCTTCATCTTTTATTCCACATGATTCTTCTTTTTCTATTCTTTGCCTACATATTCTATTGCATCTGCTTTTTCGCTTCATTTGTCTTCATCTTTTGTTTCACATGATTCTTCTTCTTTCTATTCTTTGCCTACATATTCTATTGCAACTGCTTTTTCACTTTCATTGTCTTCATCTTTTTTTTCACATGATTATTCTTTTTCCTATTCTTTGCTTACATAATCTGTTACATCTGCTTTTTCATTTTTATGTCTTCATATCCCATTAAATCGGTTTCTTCTCATTCGTCTACCCCATCTTGTCCTCCGTCTACTCTTTCTTTCCAGCTCCTAAAAATTGCTATCTTTTGAAACATACTATCGGTTGTAAAATGGTTCTTCGAGCCAGCTTTTCTGAAGGGGGCTGCCTCTACTTTACCCGAACAAAGTTAATTTTTTTACTGAAAACTGATGAACGAAACATAGGCAGAGGTTCTATTACTGAGTTCTAATCCAACAAGACCAACTTCATTCTCACAGAGCATCCTTGTCATGCGCTCATCTCTTCTGAGAATAAAGATATATTAGCTATTTCTCCGTCAAAAGAATGCCGAAGAACTCCTGAGCGAAGAACTGCGTCATTTAACTGTTGAGAGACTGGGATATATGCTAAAAAATGGGAGCATACCTGTTCTTTGATAATATGTGGTGATACATTATAGTACATAATCAAGGTCGATGCTAAACTTTATGATACTAGCGTATCATGAAATAGTGTTTCTTTCTTCTCCCTAGAGGATGAAAGTAAACGGGATAGCTAAGCCCTTTAAACTCACGAAAATCAGTAACGACGATTGCTACGTCTGCTATTTGCTCTGTGATCAGAATATTGTATCACACTGTAAGAATAGCAATTCTTCGCTCCACCCTTTCTGTACCGCCACTACTACTGATCGCCCAGTAGAGTTTTTAAAAATGTAATGCAAAAAAGATTTTAAAATCCTAAAAACAATTTTTAAAAAGGCGAAGTGAACATCTATAATATCAAGTATTAAAATGAACAAATGCCCCGTACCAAAGACTTTTCTTAAAATTTTCCCTTTAATCTTATCTTAAAGTATTAATCTGCTTAATTTCTCTTAAATTGTCTGGTTATGAATACCATAATACGAGGAATGACACTTAAACTGCCATCTGCCATGCGTTTCTAGACGACACCCACTGGTAACAATTCGACAAGTGTAACTGTTTATTAAGCTTCTGTTGCTTTATAATTACGAGCTTAAAATGCGATTCAAATAGCTTTATTCTCAATTCACTCTTCTGTAGCCAGTGTAATTTTGTTAGTGTTGGTCTGATATGATAAAATTTCCCATTTCTTGTTAAAAGACGGGCTAGAACGTTCTGGCAAATCTGCATTCCACATTGGATTACTGCAACTCCCAGTGATAGTGAGTTGCAGTAATCCAATTTGTAGGTCATAAAAGCATGTATAATCATAGCAGAGTTGTCTTGAGATAAGTAGTTTTGTATACATGCCAGGTGAGTGCTAATGAGCATGTAGTAGCTACGACGAAGGGAAGAGTTCCATTGAAGATCCCACAAAGGTTTGTCTTAGTATTTTTGTCGAAGATTAAAAGGGCCTCGAGACATTATAGTGTCAAGTGGTGGAGGTGACTGATATTAAGCTCTGAAAACATTAAATTCCATTTTTCGCAATTCAGTCTTATTTCAATTGCAGCCATCCACAAATTGGCTTTAATTATACATGCGGAGACTACATTTTGACTATGTCCATGGTTATTTTCCGTAGTACGATTAAATTTTAGACATGTCTGGGTATCATTCTCATACATGTGATAAAAGACATGATGTCTACTGCAGATTTAACCTAATGGAGCAAGGTGCATGAGGTACAAGATTAGTCTAAGAACAGATCCATAAGAAGTGCCGCACGGCAACTTGTGATGGTCAGAAAGTCATTGGCAAGGTGGAAGGGGTCTTAATAGGACGGTATCCTTGCGCCTGTCTTTATATTTAGCATTTTGTCTACTACACTGAACAAATTTTTCTGACTGGAACCGTTCTTCCTAGCGATACAAGAGACGTGTTCCATTTTTGCTTGACACATGAAACCATGGACAGTATTACAAAGTTCTTCATAATAACTCTCGGTTACTAAAACAATCTTGTATGTTGCTATTTTCTCGCCAGTTTTCAACGTATATGTTTGGTTCTTAATATTTCATATGTATACCATGACGCTGATGGGCAGAAATTTGTAGAGTTGCCTGTTATTCAAGAAGCGAATTCAATTCGTAATAGAACAATTTGGTTAATTGACTTACTCTTAGGTGGTTCATATAATGAAATAGTGACGTCCTGAGTAAATCATTCCAGAAAGAATCATGATCAATGTTCTGCAATTTTTTGTATGTTAATTGTTTCTTTTCAAAACTGGTTTCTTTGTGCTGAGCTTCTGATATATGTCCCATAAAACGATCAGATGCTCGAATCACCTGTGGGACAGTCAGAGCCACGCTTCCATTAGCATGGGTAATTAACATATCTGATGTGTTGCCATCACTGGAGGTTGGTTCATCAATATGCTGTCATCCTGATCTTGCCATTTTCCTTTTTCTCTCATAAATCAAATGATTTGAAGTGCCGCTACCAGATAATTTTGAAGTCGCGCCTATTAAGTTCTTTAGCAAGATTTTTCTGGAGGTTGCAAAGGCTAGACCACCCAACTCTTTCTCTTATCAATAAAAGAGCTCGCGTTAATCGATTCCTACATTCTGGCTCCTGGTTCGGATTTCATGTTACCTAAAAACAACTTCCTTTATGTTTTTCAGGTCTCTATTCCAGACGAGAGTCTGCGAGACGTCAAACGTATGTACAAAATTATGACAGTTGCGCAATTAAATAGAGAAACTGGAAGGCAGGTAAGGTCACAATACAAAGCTCATATAAATTGGACTGTCGTAAGACAACTAAGACGATACCTTACTTTCGTTCTACAGCGCATGTTGTAGCCTGAACATGTGATGCAACACAAGTTATTTGACGTAAAATGGCTCGGTGAAAAATTGCAGGACGACGATAAAGCACCTCTCGTTGTCTTCGTGGCAATACGCTAATGCTACCATTTCACGTTGGTCCAATCCATAAGAAGTGAGAACTTGAAAATCTTATGGTATGCATGACTTCACAGGCTATAAAATCCACGCAGTTAGGAAATGTTAAATGACACAGCATCTCTGGTTCCCTTTACCTAAGAATGATGTAACAGTTACAAACTAGTTTTAAAACATGCATACCCTAAGAATTTTGGCAGGTTTTCCAAAAAGTGTTCGAATGTTATTTAAGAGTAACTTCGTTTATGTAGGCCTTACGTAAGAAATTCTTTTCACTTTTTAGTATGAATATAGTCTTTGTAAATATTTCTTTTGTTAGGTTTTAGCCACACACTTGTACAGGAAGAAATGTGTTTACCTAATGGAATATTAGTAATGTAATGTTTTTGTTTGTAAACCAACAACGAACGACTGTACAGGCGTCTGCTGAAGGAAGTTAAATTCTTAAAGCTCGTCATAAGAAGGAGAAAGGCTATTTTGAGGTGTTTATTTTGTGTATATATGCACATATATATACATACAACTGATACTGTTATCTTTGTCAGAGTGTTTGATGCAGTAAGTTGCAACACAGTACGATGGGGCTAATAACGGACATATGTGTCACTTTTGTAACTTAGAGTTTAACGGCCGGCTTGTGATCGGCCTCCGAAGTCGTCGAATTAACGATTAAACTATTTTATGTAGTAGCATTGTCTCATTTCTGATTCTAAAAACCCTTGCCTGATCTCCACCAGACCTAGCCAGTTAACAAATTTGTTTTCAGCACAAAATCATCATCGATTGCATGCATAAAATTGAGGTTAAGACAGTGCTGATGGTGTTGATATCTTCGACTTAACCGTAGCATTGTCGCCGTTTTTGGTGAGGGAGTTTCGTTTATTGATTCCCATCAGCGTCTTTGACAACTCCTTTCAAAAGTAATATATTTTGTAATTGCTAGTGTAAGCATTACCACTGACAATGGAATTGACAGTGAAAAAAACTTGATAGCGAGACAGAAAAGTGATTAGATTTCTCATATTGGTGGGATTTCAAATTGACGGAATAAATAGAGGACCTTTAGATGTTTATTAGAGCTAAACGCATGTACCAAGGTGTAGGGAATAGATTAGAGGTGTAAGAACATGTATAATGAGAAATGTTGTGCCTTGTCAACATGGCCCAGAGCAACAAGCCGCGATATCCCCACTCAATGTCTGTTTCCAAGAGTTGAAATTCTTCATTTATTTGGAAATTGAAACCTTCCTTCTTATTAATGGCAAAAACAGTTAAAGATATAAAATAAAACGGTAATACAATGACTAAAGATTCTTTGAGTATTCGCCTGCTTTGATTTAGCAATTTGTAAATGCTTCTCATCATGTAAATTCTCAATAGATACGAAATTATACCTGTGCGAATTATTCAAGTTATAATTTTTTATAGATAACATTAATAACTACCCTTGAAACAACCATACTGTCATGTCAAATGTTTTATTTGTTGAATTCTATGATATTTGAGGCCATGCAAAGCTTTCTGGTGCCAAATGTCTCGTTATCCCATTTTGTGCCAAGAAGCTCCTAACATGCACTGCCGGTTATTGGCAAGAGGGGGCCCCTGTGCCATAAAGTGATTTGGGGGCTCTTCAGTGTCATTGCGCGTATTGAATAAAGCTGTGCGGGGCCCAGTACCGTGGCACAATTGGCACCCCCCTAATTCCGGCAGTGCTAATATTATAAATATAGTATCTAAACATTAGTGAGTTCAGACTTAAGATTACATTTTGCCATGTTCACAGATTTTGAATCACAGCATTTTAGTTAGCTCTATCGTCTAACATTTTCCCTTCAGTTCCCATGGCTTCGGTACTTAAATGCTGTTCTCAAACCGGTAGGTATTAAGCTCAATAAATCCAGCATCATTGCAACAAAACCCATGCAGTATCTGAAGGAAATGGTCAAGATTGTCAAGGCAACACGGAATGAGTAAGTAAAGTCTGTTTCGAACTATTTGATGCGATATACTTTTATTGCTGTTGAAAAATAGAACACAACGAACATAAGGATAATCACAATGCTTAAGTAGCAGTTCGTGTTGCTTATTTCATCTTTATGTCCGCAAGTTTGACTCATTTTTGAACAAAGTTAGTTGTAAACATAACAGAGAGAAAAATATATAGAACCACAAAGTACAATATTACCTGTCAATTCTCAAAGGACGTGGCAGACAAAATGTAACAGTGGTGATAAGGGAAGTTCCACTACTTTAGATGTTTAGGGGGAGGAGAGTTTGTGGCAAACTCGGTACTTCATCGCTCGTTTTGGAATTTAGCTGTACTTGGTTTATATATTTCATACTTATAGGGAGGAGGACCACGAAACAATTTCCCTTTTAAAGACCAACGAATCTCCCTAATGCAATTTGTCTTTTATCTGTATTGGTAATGTGAACTAAACTTCTTTTCCAATATATTGTAAATTATGAACGAGTCTCCACCGACTACCTGTTCTGCTACTGCTTTGTAAGAATCGACTTTGATATAAATGCACATAAATCAAATATATTGTGGTGCCAGTCAAGAATTCTATAATGGATTTACTTATTATCTATTCGGTAATAGTCTTAAGGTGCATTAATAGCCAAATAAGTGTGCAGAGAACAGAAATAAACTGTTGGTTCTTCTACTATAAACTATCATTTTTAACCTTCTAACGATTTAGTTACCAAGTAAGAAAATTCAAGCGTAGTATTATGGTAGCCTAAACTTACCCAGTCCGTGACTTCTTGCTATTTTGACCGATTAGATTATCACCTTTTAGAAAAGTGTGTACCCTCCCATAATAGGTGTTGGCGGGACCTTACCAAGAGCAATAGATGTGGTTCAGGATACTTAAGGGTTTAAAATATGCCTCGACCGAAAGATGAAATTTCCAAACAGGCTATTAAGACTAACTTCTGTGAACTGAAGAGTAACTCAATGCATGTTTTTCTGCGTTTACAAGATTCTCACGTGCCAAAGATGCGTCCCTTTGCCAATTTCTGGCAGTTGATATTCACTACGTGCCAGATAATTAAACTTGATCAGTCATGCCTTAACATACTTTGGAATTTCTTCCGGACTCAGAAACTGTTGTTTAAGTGGTGCAACACAAAAAATATTGTTAAGCACGTGTCAACAGCCACGGTCATTATTGATTCTTTGAGGTTTCCAATATGAAACACCACCTGAGGATAGAATCGTTTTGTTTGTGGCCCCCAGAAATCATCTGACCGAAAGTCGCACAACTATAATTTGGAGAAACATTTTGAAATGTTGGGATTAGACAAAGACTTTTTCAACTCTTTAAATTTGTATTTGAATTAATTATAACTGCAAATGTTGCAGATAAGGCCTTGGAGTTTTGCAACCAAAAGGGTTTCTGTGACTTTAATGTGTTTTTCTTGCATTTGCTAACTTAACTCTTTTGTTCGTATCACTCGTTATTCATTACGTTACAGTTATTCTGCCAACCATACATATGTCACACATCATTCATGACTTATAACTAGAAACATCATGGAATGAGCAAGTTCTCATAATTTCAAAATCTCCTTATAATTCCTGTGTTTTTACGCTAACGTCTGTTTCACTAACTGCATTTGTTTCGACAGAACTCTAAACTATTACTTCCTGTGGACATTGGTGAGTGCTTTCGGGAAGTACATTATAGAACCAGATGAGGTTACGAACACTCTTGTCGTTGGTCAACGATGGAAATTCTGCATTAAAGTAGTTGAGGAATTTATGGGAATGGCATTGGGTTCTCTATATCTAAAAGAGCATTTTAACAATGAAAGCATAAAACCTGTAAGTATAACTTGTTCAGTTACTCTCTAACAATAATTCCCTGTCCCCAAAAAGAACATTTTTGAAACAGTAAATTTTGGAAACATATTATGGATTTAGAAATCTGTCAAACTCAGGGGTTTTTTGCAGTGATTTCTGTTCCCTCTCTCTCTGAGCTTTTCTCCCCTCGGCATTATCAAATGCATACTCGACAAATCTGAAACTTGGGTCCAATGATGCTTGGGCTTTTCCCTGCATTATTCAGCTTGAAGCAGGGGATTTTGCGGCCTCCTATGTAACTTAGCAACCAAGTATCTGGGTACTGACCTCTGACTGTCATTCATTACTATCCTTACTACAATTTCATCAAACTTTTGGCTTTAAATACAGTAGTTTACTGGATAGGAGGTTGAATTTTTGATAGATTGTTTTGTCAATATGCCGTTTCCAGCAATTATCTTTGCAACTTCTAACTCTGCTTCTAACTATTCCATTTATCTGTGACAGGTTGCTTAAATCTTACCTTTTGTTTAAAGTATTTGTACGAAGTAATTGTAGTGTGGTTTGATTTTATATTTAAATGCACGTTTTTGTACGTGTAAAAAACAAAATTTTTGTTCAGGCCTAAGGTTGTATAATTTGTTGTTATTTACAAGCTTATTTTTTGCTTACTTGTTGATTACGTCTGTGTTTGTCTACTCCAATTGTCAAGTGTACGCTATTTAGGCTAAGATGTATCTCTGAGTACATTTTTTTTGTATTGTCATTTCTTGCCGTTTTTGGTTTTTGCATTTTGATTTTTTTATCAAGGGGGAATATTGTTTGGTTTTTGTTATTGTTGGGCAAAACCACTTAAAATGAGGCTATTGTTTTGTTCTAGCCTTGATTTCAGAAATGTGAAAGCCCAGTGCTGCTTATAAAATGCTGCTTATTAAAGTTAAGTGAGTAACTTTAACTCGAATGGACAAAGTGACTATATAGCTAGACGTCTAGGACTTTGCTGCATTTGCAACCATTTCTTTATTCACTGTTAGATCTAATCTCGTTTACCTATTTTCGTAGAGTACCGCCTTCTTGTAACAAGCGTATTGAAAAATGTAAATCATAAAAGTTAAGTTTTAAGAGCTTCAGGAGTGGTAAATGGTAGGTAGATGTTTGCTGAGAAGATATGAAAGCATCTAAACGAGCAGGACAATAGAACGACCTTTTTCTAATCCTTTTTTGTTTCAAACTTCTTCAATCTAAAATGCTCAAAACTTATTACCGGTCTATTGCAAATAAAGCGTTGAGAGTAGTGTCTGGTTCATATCTTTACAAATCTAAAGATCTTACATTGGATTAAAGAAATGACTATTGAGTCCAAGCTGCCCATAATGCCGCCATCCTTACCCGATACAAGTCCTGGTTTGTAATTCTGGGTAACACCTAAAAATATGAAGGCAAGGTATCGCCTATAGTAATGCAGGTTGTAATTTTAATTTTGAGATGTCTTCGAATTTGAAAGTATACTAGAGAAATAGAAAAGTATGTCACCAACGGCATTCGAATACTTGATTCTTGTAATCGCGACGTGCTTTCTACGAACATGTTCTATTTCTCTAGTGTCCACATTAACTCAGCATGCTATACCCGGGTTCATCAACATCTAGGTCTACGCTGTTTTGAGGAGCAGTCTCTCTGCGCCTTGACTAAGGAAGGACTGCCATCCGGGCCATCATGCTTGCTATAGCCCATTAAATGTTGCAAGGCGTCTCTCACAAAAGAGATTTTCAAGTAATTTTGAAAAGATACTTGACAAATGGGAAAGTATAGAAAAGTATGTCCAGTATGTCACGCGTTCGAATCCCGCTGGTGACATGCTATTCTATCTTTCTAGTATCATTTTAAACTTATCATACCAAATCTTCTTTTCCGAGTGACGCTTTACTAGATTTAGAAGACCAACTGGTTGGAGCTGCTGACTTTCAACTCTAGGATTTTAACAATCAGAAGTTTGAATCCCAGTACTGGTATAATAACCTCGATCAGTGTTTTCACTTTGCTCTTTTTCATTTTACCAAGATGTAAAGCTGGTACCTGGCTAAGGTGCCAAAGGAGAATATTTAATAATTGCGTAACGTTTAAACTAAATCTGGCTATGTCCACACCTTCTCCACTTTACTCCGCGTCGTAAGGCTCCATCTTGCTTCAAATTAGAATCCCCTCTTTTTACCAAGCGACATCATTGATAATAGTATTGATAGGTTTTCATGAGCGAATAGATATTTCAAGTTTTGCAGTACCAATAGTCTCTTTACTGAAAATATTAATATAAATTGTGTTATATATAATATATGACATATACTATCATATGATATATGATATATGAACCACATTAATACCGTAAACATAACTATAACTTTTATATTTGTTACTTTTGCTTTACCAAATAGATTGAAAAGATGGTAGAAGAAGTAAAAGAGACTTTCATTGAGAATCTCAAAACACTTGACTGGATGGATCAAAAGACTAAGCTTGAAGCCAGAGAAAAGGTAGACATGCATTTTAAAAATAGATTTCAAATGTTAGTTTAGATAATTCCTGGAATCTAAAACTTAACGTCATTACCATCGTCACCGTTATCAGTATTATTATCCTTGTTATTTTTCTTGCTATCAACTAAATGAAAAATAACCTTATATTTCAGCAAAAGGCAAAATCAGAGCCGTATTAAAGGATGAACACGGTCGAATCTGGTAGGAAGCGTAGATGTTTTCATCCACTCTTGGCTGCAGAATAGCTAGAACTGAAATATTAGCTCAGTACTGAAGTACACAAGGACTAAAGCATCACGCCCTATTTACTTTCAGTGCACCCTTTTTACATACTTTTGCTTCTGCTACACCCTCCTTCTCTCCCTTTCTCATGATCAAGTATCCGGCACTTATGAAATGACTGAGACCAAATCACACATTTTAGGATCAACAATTTTCTGTGCCGACTGGATCTTCCAAGTCCTTTGCGAGCAAGTGTTTTAAGCTTACGAATCAAAAAACTGGTAAATGAAGGAATGGGAAATGACTTGAACGCCTTGATAGAAGCTGTTAAACCAAATGAAGTAAGCAAGGTTTTTTATAGCTTATTATTAATTTGAGAACTAGGAAGAAATCAATGAAGCATGGACCATCCTGATAACACAGGAATTGAGTTAGAGCCCTGAACTGAACGAGGTCCTTTGTTGAACGTTGTCGAATATTCTGAAATCATCATCATCATAATCTGACACAGTTGTGTGAAAGGGCGAATTGTTTCCCATTCCAATTTCGTAGTTTATAACATAATATGTGAAGATGTTATCAACAATCATCTTGTGATCCATGAATAGCAGTGGCTGAGCTCATAATTGCGAAATAAAGATCTTTTTTGGCCTGAAAACACCATCTTCAGAATAGAGAATCTGTCGCAAAGTTCATTTATGAATTCAAGTATTAATAACATTCCCATCAACGAACCGAACCTATATCCTACTCAATCAGAGGTCGCTATGTAGTTTTGATGAACTTGCCAATAATTCATGACATCTTTTGTGTGTCTTATCTCAGGTTTCCATACGTGCAATTGTTTGATAAGGTTCATTCAAAAATGCAGCGAGTAAAGATTTTTTTTTGCTAAACCTTTTCCCAGACACGATTTGAACCAATCTTCTAATGTAAAGCCGTAACATTTCCGCGAAGAATTTATGGGACGTTAGAGAATTGTAAAACAAAGTTGAAAATAAAAACCTATGTCATTGAAACGTTTGCGGTCGCTCTTGTTAACAAAAAACGCATCTATAAATTACATGAAAATTGTTTTAGCCAACAAAAGCCCTCGTTCTTTAGTTTTGATAAATGTAGCCTCTAAAGTAGCAGCTTCTTTATAAATAGTCTAAAGGAACCCTCTTAGCAATAGTGGACACAACCCTGGTTTTTGGTCACTTCTCAGAAATAGTTTTAATTTTGTAAACAAGACTAGATGAATATTCTCATTTCTTTTAAATACCTTGCGACAGTAAATAACGTTGTTTCATAAGACGACTGGTTTCTAAAGATAATGATGATGTAATCTACGTAATCTAGTGTGCGCATTTATTCTGCTTGTTCATTTGACGACATATTCAATGATACGTTTTGTGCTGACAGACGTGCTCATTAATGTTTTGGAAACGACTCAATTTTCCGTCTTTCTTTGTTTTTGATGATGTAATGTTTTTGACGTCACATTGATCACTTATGGAACAGCACTATTGCGCACGTAGTGATGTTGAGAGTCCTCGACGTGAGGTGATTAAACGTACAGTAGATGTACATAGAAAACCAGTTACCGGGACGGGCATAGAGATACAGAGACACCGAGGCCCCTTTTCAACTCTCTACCAGCACAATCAGTCTTATCCTACAATTGTTAACATTGAGAGCTTAACTACAGAATAGAGAAAAGGAATTCGACCAGACAGACGTTTCTGCTGTCAATAAATTTCTCTTGCGCTTGCGTGAAAAGACACCATTTAAACGAGGCTTGCGCGTAATCATCATAGAGGTAATGTATACAGATTGCTACATATTTGTGCTAAAGCAAGTGAGTACTTCACTTTCTCTGTTCATCTCACTAAAATCCAGTCTGATACCAATATCTGCGAGGGGCGAATGAAGTTACCTTTGTATTAGACATGTTGCATTCGAAGTGCATACAAAAACGCTTGCAGTTTTATATTTGGTCTCATAATGAAAACATAGCTTGCACGATTCGTGTGACAAAAAGACTTCAAAGGTTGAGAGCTGTACTGTGCCCTCTGCCTTTCCTCTAGTTTGTGGCTTCACCATCAATTGATCAACTACATTCAATCGCAACCCGATCTTCTACTTTTGTAGAACCTATTTTGCATTGAGATGGTCAATGATACTGTGCGCGCTTGAAATAAATGACAGGGAGTTGATTGTGAATGAATGTAAGCTGTCACATCTTCTCCGATTACTTTGGTATGAGATTGCGTAGGAACCTTTTTTGCGTTGCTCATAAACGTATACCTTATATTCTTACGCTGATGCACTACAACTCCTAGTCTACTATCATGAATAAAATGCACCCAAATAGGATAATTTAATTCGCTTATTAGATCACTTTAATCCTCTTTTACTGTTTAATGAAATGGATTTAAACTAACTCGCCACCACAAAAGTAAACACCGGGTGTGCTATAGTAGCCGTAACCCAGAGCTTAAGGGCTTTGCTTATCTGCATGAGATTCTCTGGATGCTGTGAGACCATTATTGTATTGCCTGTTCAAACAGTCTTCAACGTATAATGACAGCGATAATGGTCGCTTTGTCATAAAGGAAAACTGGGTCGAATAATATAGATAATAGTAGTCCATTTGCATTTGATTGTTCTTTATTGTTTCTATGTTAGCTTTTTTTCCCCTTGCTGCCCTATTTTCCATCCCTTCCTATATTTTCTCAATGCCCAATTGGTCTACGGATGAAAGAGAGAAGTATTCCATTGTTTATGCTCCTTAAGAGTATCTTTGCATTTGTACTCTGGAACGAACTTATTTCTTGAGATGATTGTAGCAGAATATCTTAGCAACCTATGGTGTTACGTTGTATATGTTAATTTACTGAGCTCAACTGTTTCTTCTTAAGCATGCTTGAACCCAATGAACCCATGTACTAATTCAATTTCAAATATGGAATGGGGCTAACTGTGGTTAAAAAATTTGTAAACCAAATTTTCATAATTTGATATTTTAAATAACTAAAAAGCCAAGATGTAACTTAGTAAAGTCAAGTCCTACTGGACGAGCATCAGGGAAAGAAAGAGCCCTCCAAGTGGAATGGAACCTTTCCTTAGTTTCTCAAGAAAATGTCATTACCTGTCTCCGTCTATGACTTCTTTTTCTTACTTGATAACCCATGCTCACCAAATACCACAGTTAAATACGATTATCTGATACATCAGAGATGTATTACTCCAATAATGTAAGGTCATGTTCCCGTTTTTTCCAGATTAAGGCATGGAGCCAAGTTTAACATAGCGGAGAATTGCTCCACAATGAATTTATATGCCCCTGTTTGTACCCAGTCGGTTTACGTCCATGTGCATAGGGTTTTTCATCTTTGTTATCTTTTAAAGTGTTTCTTCAATCATGTTTTATTTAATAATAGTTGTGCAACAGAGGGCTTGCTTGGAAGAAGGAGAGATAATGAAAGTGCAAATTTTACCCTTCACCCATAATTATGTAGGATAAAAACAAGTAACTCCGTCACCCCTAAAACAATTTGTTTGGACTGCCATCATTCAGATTTTGCTTTCTTACGTGAAAAGCAGAAACTCGTGTGTATCTTATCCTCTGAGCTTGGATCTATTTAAACATTCGGATCTTCTAGGAAATTGCTAGCTAGTGCCTATGACGTTTGTCGTATACAACATTTATTGATCTGGTATTTCAGCTTGTTATGTAGACCATGCTAACCAATGTGATACGAGTTTGAAACTCGTAAACCTGGAAGTAAAGTCTGGAAGCGAAAGGGTTTACTCAACCTAGGGGCAGACTGGGCTCTGTCAGCCCTTTTAGTCACACTATTTCTAGAGTGAAGATTATATTAAGCTATACGTTTAGCATGTTTCTCAACACTTATCCTTTGTTGTCCAATTATAATAATATTCATTGAACTGCCTTAATGCTAAACCAATTCATAGTGCAAAAGTCTTTCTTTGATATTAAGAAATTGAACAAAAGTATCCCCATCAACAACATCTTCGACACCTTCCTGGATACTTGATGCACCTAAAATTGCACCTGTAGCATTGCAAGGGACAAGCAAATGAAGGGAAAGAGATCTGTTGTAGTAAGCCCAAATTGAGTAGCTCGGAGTTGATGTTATAGATCTTCTCAAGTATTGTCCGATTCCATGATAGAGATTTGCGTTTTTGTAGAATTGTCGCCCAAACGAGGAGATTGCTCTACGGAAACGATCCTAGGCAAGAACATAAACAAGATCAAATGTTTTAGCTCTTTTGGCAATAACTTTCTAGAGAATAAAAGCGAATCGAATCAATAAATTTGGAAGCTGCCTAACTATGATTTGTAACTGCTCGTTAGGAATCATACTGATTCACAAAGTTGATATCGTTTGCTTTTATCAAATGACTTTCATAATCATTTTCTTCGAATTTAATGATAGAATCAATCACCATGTTCATTTGCCAAGCATCAGCTTATAAAAGGAAACTGCCCAGTTGTTTCAAATATAAAAAATGCTGTCAAGCATTGTGACACTTCCATAAGGATCACTCACTCAAAAACACAAAATATGGTAAAATTTTTACTGATTCGATTCCATTTCATAGCAAAGATTAGGTCTTCATTACGTCTAGTTCACATAAAATGGCAGCAAACCCTTTCTTTGTAGACAGAAAGATTTGGCATTCTCATTGGATCTTTTTGGTTCTTTGCACCGTTCTAACGAACTCCAATTAAGCAGTCCGAATTCTGATTTGCTCTGTTAAACACACAGCTAGGCATAAGTTTCTTCTCACACTGTATGTTGATTATTTGTACTCTGAGGAGTGCCAGACGTAAAAAAGGTTTAAGTACAAAAATCTCTGAGTCCTTACTTCAAACTTTTTGTTGTCTATGAGTGAAATGAATAAGAGTTCTGCTCACAAGAACAAAGATGAGGCGTTGCTAATAATATCGACAGCATTGTACATCAAGGGGAAAAATTATCAAGCAAAACCAAAATGGAGTGCAAGAGTTGAGATGTGACACGAGCACTAAAATGCCTTTTTATTCAGCCAAGTAGCTGGGATCTGATACCGGGTAGGTATACAGTAAATGATAATGGAGAAAATGTAGTATTTGAATTTAGTTTAGAACGATGATACTTATTTGTCCTAGAAATAATCAGTTGTGAGCAAAGTCTATGGCTGTATAAGATATCATATTGGGCAAGGTAAAGGGTGGGACTACGCTCCATGATGTTCCAAGATTCAGCAATCATTTTTATAGAGGGACAGTTCCCTGATCTCCTAGACTTAGGGGTCGCATTTTATAAAACCATATATCTTATCGTTAGTTATTTTAAGGACTTCTACTTTATGGAAGAAATGTATCATAATGATGCATAACAAATAAATGTTTTAAACACATCATTGTTATTTATCTTTACATTATTATATTTATTTCATTACTTTACTCAGGCTAAGAAAATGGTTGCTAATATCGGATACCCAAATTTTCTGGAAAGCGACACCGAAGTATCTCAATACTATTCCGGGGTACGTTTAATGCAAGACTTGCTTTACATTCTGAATTTGAATTTCATTGACCCAGAAGATCTTCTAATTTAATTCTACCGTATTTAACCTTTTGTCTTTTCCATCACAATCATCATCTTCTTGTTTCAGGGACATATATCTAGGAGATTGTCTTACAGTTTCACACATGTTCTATGTACTGGCATTCTGAACGACACTGACGTAATATCCCTTCCCTGTTATTACCACTAGTTGCGATGCGGGAGGAGATAATTAAAGCGGAAATGGGGTTGAAATGGTTTCGAACTGATTCAAATCAAAGCTTAAAAAACGAGTGAGGTACATACTACATAAAACGTACAAATTTTGAAGTTGAACAAGATGTTTGACGATGAGTTTGAAAGTACCATATGTGAGTGGGTTGGGTATAATATTTGAATGATTTTTCGCATCTTGTATTGATGCCATAAAATCTGACTTGCATTGTCTTGTATCTTCTGTATACTGATTTCTAAATAGTGTAATGAATATCTTTTAGAGCTGTTGGCCTTGCAGTTTCATAAAGCGTCCGATTGTCAATCAATAAAGGAAACTGGAAAGGAACGCCTGCCGCGCTATTACACGTACAGTCACTGGGGTGTTAGCATACTTGTCAAGGGGGGCAAGGTAATCTGCAGCCCAAACATCTACTCACACGCGTATCATTTAACGCTCTTCTTCCATGACAACGTCTAACTAATACGGTACCAAAATGTAGGCTCGAACCAATCTACTCCAGTAGACCTCCAAACATTTCTACACGTTTGGAGTTTTCAAAAGATGAGTTTTTAAATGTTTAATGTTAGATAGAGTAACTAAATAGCCAATTTATAAATTTAGTGGTAACTTAAAACATGCAGAGATGCTTGACACATTAAGTAAATGCTATACTGAGTATGTGTGTTACGTCGTTTTTATTAAATGAGCTAAGCATTTCAAGTCCGACTTACGTTATCAATTCAGTCACATTATGCAAACTGTAAACAATCAAAAGCAGCGAATTCAGACACATAAAGGCTATCTTACTTAACTTTTATTAACGCATTCTGCTTTATTGATCTGGATATGTAATTAGGTTTCTTATATTGATTTTAACAGATTTTCTTCTTTCCTTTGCACCTCAGATTCAAATATCAAAAGTGACTTTTTTTCAAAATATAGTAAACCTTCAGAGATTTTTAAAGTTGAAAAATTTACACAAATTGTGGGCAAAAGTCGATAGAAATGAGTAAGTGGAAGTATTATAGATTATCTACTATATTACTTGTGAGGATGTTTACTTGATCTACTATAAGGCATGAGCATGTAGCATGACAAATGCGAACCGGATGAACAGATTTGGGAATGGATAATAGTTAATCCCTCTGATATGCTAGAACATAAGTGCTCCTTTTTTATTCTGTTGTTCTTTTGTGCCTGGGTTGTCAATGTGGTAGGATTACTGTAAGACATCCACAAATAAATTGAATTCAGTTTAATGCCTTGTAAGTAATGCTTCATATTCCATCAATAATTTGTGAACTCTTCCTTATGCCTGATTTGCAACTTTCTGTCGATTTGAGATAGTATTTAAAACTTTAAACACTTATTGTGTTTGTTTAGCATTTTTAAAATTGCTGTTGGTCTATTAGATATTTTATTCCTCGTTATAACATAGAGAGCAGTCTTCCTTGATTAGATGCCATTGAAAGCAAGGGTGTACTATCCTTACAACGCGACTAGGCATGGGGACTTTGGTACAGTCGCTTTAAAAGAGAGGAAGTACCAGAAACACAGCGGAAAAAGTGCGACTTGAAGATTGGTTCCAGAGACAAGCTCAGAAACTGGGCACTGCAGTCTTTGGAGTGGAGTAATGACAGTGGTACCTGAAGTCTTCATGGTGGGGGGTGGGGGGCACTTGTTACAAAGAGTTGTCTGTGCTCTGCAAACTTTTGAATATACTAGTTTTCTGTATTCCTTAACAGTCTATCAGCCCTCCCCTCATCCGTTGTGTATCGCTAGGGAGCCATAACGTAAGTCAAAGTTTGACAGCGACCACTTGCCTCCTCAAAACAATAGAGGCTGAAAAAAGTTTGGCGTGCTATGGTAAAGTTGCCAGGTCGGAATCTCGATAAACGTTTTGATTTTTTTCCTTTATCCTCTATATTTAAAAATCAGTCAATTATACTCCTCTCTATTTATCAATGTCACATAAATACACAGTAACGTTAAGACGTAGATAAACAGTTTCCGATAAATTGTGTGATGGGCTTCTTCTCCTCTATTTTAATCATAAAATATCAAGTTTTCTCTTTAATCTTTCCTAGAAATATTCCCAGTGAATTATTACAAAATCTCTTATATATGATAGTTTCCCAATTTCAGATGGAGTCATCCACCAACTCTAGTGAATGCGTTTTACGATGTTGGAAGGAACAAAATGCGTGAGTAAAATTAGTACAATGTACATTATCAGAACAGACGGGAACATACGCTCCACTCTGATAAGATATTATTGTTGAAATAATAAAGATAGGTATAATATATAATTGGACAAATGAATCCTCATAGATTACAGTAGGTATATTTGTCGGCATTTTTAGTTTATAACGTCACAGGTGTTTATGCATCTATGTGACTGACCTCCCGCCTCACGTGAATTCAATTATCTCGTGTTAATTCTTGTAACTCCAGCAAGTGTATATATTTCCAGTTCAGTTTCGTATTACCAGTGTATTTTCCAGTTGACTGCTCTCAAGTACGTTTTCAGTTACAAATGCTCTCTAGTTATGTTCGTATGATCTTTCATCCTTCGATATCTAGCCCATCTGTTTGTATATTCCAACAGCATTTGTCATTAATCGCACGCGAGTTACTTAAACAAAAGATAATAAACTTTTGAGCGTAGAGGTAGATGCGATGTCCACCGGAGGACTATTAGGAGCTAATGTGACGATTAGAAAAAAGTGACCTATTTTATCACCAGGTCACCATATCTCAGTTAGTAGAGCAGCACGCGGCGAGTGCGTGGGTCTCGGGTCCGAATCGAATGCGTGGGTGACATTTTCACGTGTCTGTAGTATCTCTTCAGACTTGATATTTTCACTTTACAAATAGCAGTTTGTAAGTGTTTGTTGAATTAGAACGTACTTTGTACAGCGGCAAAATTTTAGTTTTTGAATTGACCAAATGAATCAGTTCATAGAGTGTCTTCAATGAATTTCTTCAATAAATTCCTTTATTGCAGTCCTCTTTGCTGGTATATTGAAGCCCCCATTTTACACTTCGAGAGGCCCGATGTAAGTAAACAACCTTACCGTACAACTGTATTTAACGTAACTTAAATGTCCTTCTCTCCCCGTTAGGATAAGTATTTCAACAGCTTTTATTCGAGGATCACTTAAGCTACTGAGGAGCACTTTCCCATGCATGAATAAAGCTTGCTGTGTACTCACACGTTTGAAAGAAACTGCCATTTCTTGCAAATCAATGGAGAAGTCCTCATGAATAATTTTTTGAGATGCCCTTTCTTATCAATCTTTTTACTCCATTAATATAGCTATTTCATTACAAACAGTGGATTATGGTTGCAGCAACAAAGGACGCGGACAGTTACGTCAAATCCAAATAACACCAAAGATCGTTTTCTTTGTAAATGTAGTTCTTTGCATAATACGATCCCCAGCACCAACATGGCGACTTGCGTCTTTTGGCACAAGTGCTTATAGTGATTTCAAGAATTATTGAGAAGACACAATTTGACATATGAAGTCTGCAGAGATGCTGGAGAAGAGCGAACATTTGTTACCTTGTAGCTTCCAACTGTCTCTTTTGGCAGATTGTTGGGCCGTATGGGAGTCCTTACATGATTAAGTCACGTTTCGCATAAAGGTTTGTCTTCAAATTGCGTAGAGCTGATCATCTACGTCCAATTGTGGATGTTTGTGAGATAATATGCAGACTAGAGATAAGTTAAGTTCTTGATAATCGGGTCGTCATATCTCAGTCGGTAGAGCAACACTCTGCAAATGCATGGCTTCCAATCTCGGTGGTGACATAGTTTCACTTTTCTCTCGTATCTCTTCAGACAAATTTTTAACTATAAAAGGTTTACTCTTTGAAATTCTGAAATTATTGGTACCAATTGTCACATACGATAAATTAGAATTGGACTCCCTTCATGGTTTCTAATGTGCAACTCTTTGTTTTGTAAAATCAATTCAAAATGGCCAGCATATATTGTTTAAGACTGTCCATGAATGTTTCGTTGTACGGTTATTTTACGAAGCATTTCTAAACATTCAGGGCCAAAGCGTGGTGTGACGTAACAAATAGATGATGGTATATGGACAATGTTAAATCTCGTTAAAGTATACGAGACAAAGTGAGCATGACTAGAGCAGTTTATTGGCTACAAGATCGAAATTTGGGAAGGTATTGTAAGTGAGAACATAGGTTTATTAGTATATAAAGTAGAGAAAGGAAGAGAAGTCAGAGAATGTGTGGTGCTGCACTTGATATAATTGATACGCTTGCAATTAACTCTATTATCAATTAGAAATCGTTCGCTTTAGTTTGCTAAAGGGACTCTTGTAGTCATTGGATAGAGAGCACAAGATAGGGAGCCTTACATTGTGTTGCTTTTCTGGGAATTTTAAATCACATTTAAGGTGTGCATAGTTTCTTAGAATAATTTTCTTTAAATGTTCCTTTGCAGAATCTGAATGTTGAGATTGATATTACCATATACAATTAACCATAATCATCAATGCTGCAATAATTACGTTAAAAACTTTCATTACTTCCTTTAATCAAGAAATGCTTAACATCTCTAGGGACATTTTACCAATTTGCGTATCATTCACTCGTTAAACGTATGTAATTAAATCCGTGGCAATACTTACTCCCGTGTCATGTTTAGAGTAAAGATTATGATAGATTAGCATAAATCTTCATAAATTATTAAGTTTTATTGCCCGCCACCATGATTTCTGTAGACACCAAATGGACCGTTGGTGAAGACGACAACGATTCAGCTGTATTGTTCCTACTCAAGTGTACCTTTCAATGATGTTGTTTTATGTATTTGATGTATTTCCCATTGATTGTAAGCATCACCTTATAAATTAAGTAAACCCTTACTTATTATCCATCGATGCATTTATCATATTGTATTCGTACAATAGGTCCTTAAACTACGGAAGTCTTGGAACAGTAATGGGCCATGAATTTTCCCATGGCTTTGATGACCAAGGTAAAATCGTAACATTAGTTTGGATGTAAATAACTCTTTATCGTTAATAGCAGTGCCTTCTTGGTACTCGCGACCCCTTTCTGCTATTTCTTGTATCCGGTACAATATGAAGCGTTATGTAGGCACGAGTAAGCTGAATAGAAGTTAGACGTTGCGACCTTAAGCTCCTATTTTACTACTGCATCATTTTAAAATGATTTTGCTCTTTATGTGCCCTTAAAATCCTTTGCTACGGAATGATAATTCATTCGTGGGGG
The DNA here is from genome assembly GCA_010016065.2 of Carybdea cf. marsupialis auct. non (Linnaeus, 1758). NCBI lineage: Eukaryota > Metazoa > Cnidaria > Cubozoa > Carybdeida > Carybdeidae > Carybdea > Carybdea cf. marsupialis auct. non (Linnaeus, 1758). Next base: position 27,083 of record JAAAKL020001785.1, read on the forward strand.
GAGGGGGTGGATCATTCTTTTTTCGTAACAATGCCTGTTATTCCACATACACTTCACTGGTTTTTTTTCTTTTCAAGGACAAGTACAATAATTTTCAGAGAGAACGTATAGATTCAATGTCTAGTCATACTAATTATTGCTTCTGGTGTCTATGTAGTTTGATAGGTCCAATGGCAATCGTATTTACGTGACGAAGATGTTTTCACTTCCATCGTATCTCAATTTGGCAAATTGTTTGTTATCCATCCACAGTTTTCATTAAGAGATTATTGTTTATGTCAATACTTTTACCAAATTCCATGTAAATATTTTTATATTTTCTATATAAACGTATATATTCTGAAGACTTAAAAGTGACAATGTAGTAATTACGTCTGCTAGAAAAAGGCAGCTAGCTTTAAGCTAAATTCAGTGACATTTTCAAAAATAAAATCGTATCGTAGAAGAGGAAAAAGAAGACATCTTGACTGAAACATATTCATCTCTTTTACCCTTTCCCCTGAGTAATTAAAATCATTAGAATAACGTCTCGAAGAGATGACACAGGGCATGGTCATCTGTTGCATAGTCAACTGCCTTAAAACAATATGTTATGGATAAGGTTCCTTCGGGTCTTTTATGGTCGTTGATTGCTAATGAAGAGGCAGACATTACAAGGGGAATGTCATTTTATAACGATATTTCATTTTGATTGAACGCCCAGTGTCATATAAAAACAGCAGCAGCAATGAGAACGTTTGCATGCAATACAGAGGTCTTTGCGTGTACTATATCTGGTTGGGAGGAAACTCTGACGAACCCCTGTTTCCTACCTATCCACACCTTCAGTAAATATACCAATGGATACATGACGAATTTTAAGCCTATCCTGGTTTCTGTATTAAGAAGGGACCCAATCTTGTCAGTTACTATATAACACTAAAGTTCTTACAGTTACAGCTGTCAGAGCATCAGTCCTCTCTTGATGTCAGATGCAGTAGAAACCTGTTAAAAGTGTTTTTTGATTCCGATTATTCCACCGAAGCTACTCGTATTGATTGATAACAATTTTTTGAGTATACTGTTTTTCGTCATCTATCTATGGTGGATTGGCTGTTTACACTTCTGATGGATATGTAACGACGATGTTCGAGTTAATGAGATAAGAAAAAGAATGTTTCTATCTACAAATTGTAAAACTTGACCTTGTAAATGGGAGGGGTTCTATTAGAAAGGGGCGTTGCATGAAAAAGGCGTATACCAAGTTTTCAACATAATTACTATAAGATCTGTAATTAAATGTAGCACATTGGGCATTTATTTATTTCTGTTAAGATATACTTGTATTTTTAGCGTGAGTTCCAATTAGTTACGTCCTTTGCAGAATATATTAACTTTTCTTTCTACTTCAGGAAGACTATACGATTCTAATGGTAATATCAATGATTGGTGGACACCAGAAAGCTCTAATAGTTTTGAAGAGAAAGCTAAATGTATTGCCAAACAATATTCAAGTTATACGTACTCGGGAGTTAATGTGAGTATTTAGGTTTATGAAAATACTTGTAATTCAGCATTTTTGTCTTTGGTCTGTTGAAAGTAGACTACTGAAGACATCAAGTTCTCTAACAAGTAGTTGTGACTTTTGACTCTCATCTACAGACTGATTTTAAGTTACCATTAACCCTGCTCTGCTCGGGAATAGGGGCTTTGAAAACTTTTGTCTACCATTTTAGCAGTAAAGGAGAGTACATACAGTACAGAACTTACAGCTCGGTCCTTACAGCTCGGTACTTACAGTACAGTGCTTACAATACGGCACTTACCATACGGCACTTACAATACGGTATTTACAGCTCGGTCCTTACAGTACAGTACTTACAATACGGCACTTACAGTACAGTACTTACAATACGGCACTTACAGTACAGTACTTACAATACGGCACTTACAGTACAGTACTTACAA
>JAAAKL020001786.1:0-29029 GCA_010016065.2 Carybdea cf. marsupialis auct. non (Linnaeus, 1758)
GGGGGGGAGGGGGGGGGAGTCACATCAAGTGTGTCCTTTCCATCAGTATACAGGATGTAAAATATTCCTTTGTATATGTATAGAAAGCCCACTTTGAGATTATGTAAATATAAGGTTGAAAAGAGAAAAGCGAACATTTACCAGCCACTTAAGACTTGGGGAAACGTTCTACGTCGATTATAAGCGTTAAAATTCATGTTACAGAAATGGTATTACTGAATTTGGAAGAAAGGATCTACGCGTTACATTTCATGGGCATAGTTGCAAACCACTTGTAACAAAGCACGTAAGTGTGAAAACAACAGAATTTATTGGGATTCCGTTCTAAACAATGAAATAATTAGTGAAAATGCAAGGGATTTCTTGGGAGGTGCCCACCCTTCGATACAGGTATGAAAATTCCTTTATATATTAATTGGGAAAGAAAGTAGGTCTTTAACGTTTTATAAAATTTCCCATAGATGTTACTTATTACAGCTACTACCCTCCCCTCTCCGCCCTCGTAATTCGGTTCGTTGAAGTCTACTGATGGATAATAGGTCTTCTCTAACGTACACTCACTGATAACTTGTTGCCACTCCTTGAGGTGTCGAGTAATGAAACTGCATAACATTCCCATTAAGATTCGACGGGCACCATACTAAAGTGTTTTTTCTCTTTGCCCTTGTACAGAAACACAATGATGCCGTCAATCCAGTCTTAGGGTATGGGAGTCTTTTTGATCATGACGAATACGGCTGATTTTACATTTTCACCACCATTTCGTAAAAGTTCAATGGGGATGCCATCTAAGCCAGGTGTTTTACCTGCACTGCTCTGCTTGATGGCCACATCTACCTCTGCTCTCGACAGAGCAACATCCATCTCCTGAATTAAATCTTTCTGCGGAATACTATCAACTGCTGCATCATCAACTACTAACGGGTTAAAGAACAAATCAGTAAAATGCTGCCTCCAACGTCCAGTAATTCCGCCCGAGTCCTTGATTAAGGCAGAGCCGCCTTTGGATTTCACAGGCACCACTGAAGGTGGAGAATGGCCAAAAACCTATCTTAGAAGGCATTTTGGATTCGGTTGTCCAAGCGCTGTTTGGATGCCAGCAGATATTTTGGACCATTACCTGGTTTTCATTTCTGTGAGCTCTCGCTACAGAGTCGCTTTCTGCTTTTCAGTCTTGAGGCGACTGTCTGGATCTTGGCGTAAGAGAGATTTGTAAAGAGCGTGTTTAGTTTCAAGAAGTTGGTGAGTCTGAGTGTCATTCTCAGTAAATCAGTCTCAATGTTTTCTCTTGACTGCACCAAGCACTTCTAGTCCAGTTGAGTTTACCTCATACTTGAAATTCTTCCAAGTTCCATCAAACCTGAGGCTGTTCAAAGAGTTGGATAGCTCTTTGCAAATATCAGGTTAGTCCAGTTTAGACACGTCCATGCGTTTTGGGACTTCACACCATTCATGCGTATCCGCTTTCGGATTTGCATCCTTAACTGTCCCCTTACCAGCTTATGATCAGTACTGCTTCGTAGCACACAGACATTGCAGACACCCCTTGGATCTTCTTTATATATATTTATACATATATACGAACGTACATATATGCATACATACACATCTCTAATCTTAGTTCGGATCAGGAATCGTTTAAAAACAACTCGCCTATTTACGAAGCCGCACTGAAAGCAAGCGGATTTGATTGCACAGTATCCTTTGAGTCTAATCCTGTACCGAACTCGAGTAACCGCAGGAGTAGGGGACGCAAGATCATTTTGTTCAACCCACCATTTAGTTAAACAGTTAAAACTAATGTAGCTAAAGTATTTCTTAGGTTAGTCGATAAATATTTCCCAAAAAATTCGCAACTCGGAAATTTTTTGCAATAGGAACACGGTCAAGAAAAATTATCCTTCTACGCCAAACTTAAAAAGCATTATTAATCAGCACAACTCTATTATCATGCGTCAAGATAAAATGGTTATAAATGGGGCCCCAGGATGCAACTGTAGAGATAAGAATAAGTGTCCTCTGGAGGGCGGATGTTTAACTGAAAGTGTAGTTTTTAAAATGCACGTAACCGACATATGTGTCTGGTAAAGAGAAGGTATACATTGGCTCTTGCAGTACAGAATTTAAGGAACGCTTTAGAAATTGCAATAAATCTTTTAACAAGGAAAAGTACAGGCTTAAGACGGAGCTTTCAAGACATATCTGGGATTTAAAAGCGCGTAACATTAAACACAACATCAAGTGGAGCATTGTAGCACTAGCTAAACTATACAGTGGGGGACGGGCATAAATGTAACTTGTGTATTACCGAAAATTGAGCAATTATAGCCGCTTGTCAAAGTAACCTATTGAATAAGCAGTCCGAGATGGTCTCGAAGTACCGGCACAGGATTTCTTTTGTTGCCAATAAGTACAAGGACGAATAGCACGACCCCGTAATTGTATGGTAAGGTAGATCACAAATAGAGGTGCAATTGAAGAATTTTCTTTCGCGGTCTGAGGAACTTCAGCAGACAGGACATGAAACCTAAGGTAACTGCGGTATTTTGCATTTCCTTTTTTACCACTGATTTGCAGTGTTCGGCTCTACCTTGTTATATTGAGCACTCTAGCAACGGTATCAATACTTGTTGGTATATACATGCATACACACATACATACATACATAAGACACACCCTAAGCAAGTTTAAGATTTGATTTAGGCATGAAACACCTGCGTAGACGGTTTCTTTTTGCCCTTATCGTGTCACCGTATTATGACAATGCTTTGCTTTGCCTTCAAATTCAGGTTGAAATTACACTGAGGTTAAATTTTGATTTGACTAGCTGATTTACATTTAGTATTACTGTTTTATGACTGCCATATTGCTAGTAGTGTATCATTTTTTGCTTTTGTTACCCTGTTATTTTTGTTGAGCTTGTCAAAGTACTGTTGCTTTGAGGTAGAGGCACTTTCCACCATGAAGGGATAGCACATTGAAACCATCTATATAAATAAAATTCTTCCACCCTCTTAGCCCCCACTTACTTTAAAAGTATTATGCATTGTTTTCAAGTCAATTGAGCGCTTGTAAATAGCTAACAAGGTAATTGCAGGGGAATCCTAGGTATATGATGTATTGTATAGTCTCTCTCAAGTACCCTCAAAGTCCCATTCTTCGATTTTGAGCCATTTTCAGCCATTTTCAGCGGATCGCAACAGATTCATATATCTTACTTGTAACTTTTATTTTGAGTATGTGAAATTAGCTTATTATCTTCTTTTAGAACATGTAGAGTTTTGTATAGTTTGCGTTGGTAATAAATTTCAAAAATTGAAAAAAAAATCCGAAGTTTGATGTTTTGTAATTTTTTCCATTGTTAAGAAGCTTGAAATACAAAAATTGGATTATTGAGCAGTTGACTTCAATTTTTCTATCAAATATACTAATTACATTACAAGATCAGTGAATATCACGTCTTTTGGAGAAGGTGTTAGTCAGTAACTGACGTGTAGACGTCGAGGTTTTTAAATCCTCGCCACCCATACCAGTATTTGTGTATCGTTTTCTATTTTTAATTAGATATTTCTCAACAGTTACTTCAATCAATTTCAGTTGTTTGAAAAGTTGAGACTGTTTAAATTTTGAAAATAAACACGAAAGAACATGTTACAGACCACTATTAAATTAAATATTCCTTTAGATCAAAAATTGTCAATATTGTCAAAATTTGAGAAATTGCCCTAATGTTTAAAGGCTCGTGGAAACTGATTGGTAAGAGCAATTAAGCTGAAAATTTTCCAGAATAATCTCCCTTGTGGACGGAAAAGGAGGTAAAATCTGCTTAATTCCCCTGCTGCATCCTCCCCTCGATGCAATACACCGGATCAGAATCACTGCATGCAGAAACAATTGCACACATGCACACATGCACACATGCACACATGCACACATGCACACATAATATTAAACAGAGCATTTATCGATTAATAGTGTTATATCATGTACTTCTGCTGATACCATGTCTGCTACTGTCGTTGTGGATAAATTTGAGATTAGATAAAATCAAATGTTAATGGTGTAGAAGTAGTAATTGTATAAACTTAGATTACCTTATAGTGGTGTTGCCAACGAAAACGTGATAGGATTTAACATATGGGTGCATGAAGACTAGAAACACGTACTCTTATTATCTTTTCATCTCATTCGTAACTCAAGGATCTTCAGAAGATTAAAAGATCAACTCAACACCCCAACCTCAGATTATACTTCATACAATCTGCTTAAAATCCCTAGCTTAAAAACGTCTCTTACGGAATATGCTATACGAATAATTAAGGCTCTCTTTCGACTTGTCGTTTCTCTCTCTCCGTATTCCTGTTGTTGATTTGCTTCATCTGTACCTTTTCAAGGCAGGATTTTGCTTTTGTCTCTGTTTGCACCGGATCTCGTATAATCGTGGGCTCTGATTTAGAATAAAGTAACTGGTCTAGCAAACTTTTATGATCCATACGCTGTTAGCAGAAGACTGCTTGATAAACAGTTGGCTTTAATTCTGGAACAGGGCTCACATCGTAGGTGAAAAATTATCAGAAGCAACTCTATTGATCAAAATTTGATGCAACACATTATCAGGTGACTTAAATTTTTTTGGTCTAAAACAAGCGCCGATTATTTATGATTTTTTCTCGTTCTATGGACACTGCCTCCCTTACAAGCTCATCGTAAGATTTATTATCGCGAAAATAGCATAAGGACTCCCAATTTAGGATCTGCACTAAGCAATGAGGGGTCACAATTTCAGGAAGGCAGGCGCTCGTTCTGTCATGATGTAGGTCGCAGCATGCTCCTGATGATCATGATTATGATCATGACTGGTGATAGTAATCGTGATTACAACAACGACGGCAATGATGATAATAATGATGATATTGGTACTGAGGAAGAGGGGAAAGAAAAAAAGCTACCATGATATAGGGTATGGGGCCACTAGTAAAATGGTCTCTGTTTGTGGTGGAAGCATCATGTATTGTTCAAACATATCAGGGAAGATTTTATCACCAAACGCTGAAGGACAAATAGAAATTTGCTCATCTTAAAGTGATCAATCTCTATACCTAGAGCCTTGACAAGAAGTACCGATTTCAACAACTAGACAGGGCACGCAAAACTATGGGCTTTGCAATGTTCCAATTTGACAAATCCCAAGGAGCGGATCACTGTGAAAGCTCAAGATTTACAATTGCGTACCATTAGCACCAATCTTTAATATGAGCGACTGTATCTCTTGTTTCAGATCAACTTGATAATAAATAAGGTTAAGATATTTAGGCAGAAGGAAGTAACCCCTGTTAGGAAATTGCATGCATGTGAGAAGCTGTTTAGCCAATACTATAAACGGCACGGACACGGTGCTTTCTGATTTAACAACTGCTGCAATCTAACTTTCTGAAAGGGCTTAATAATATAATAATTTTATAAAGAAGTTGATACAAAACAAAGAAATAGTATAAAAATACGCCTGACAAGATAGTCAAATTAAGAAAAGTGCTGCCAGCATACTCGGATGGACTACTACAAGGTACCATGTACTACAGTCTGTAAAGCAGGGTGAATTCAAGTGATTTTTTGTCTTACTACAATAGAATGCGCAGGAATTACCAAGGATACTGCTTTCTTAATACGAGAGCTCTAAATAATAACTTAAACGAAAAAGAAATTATGAGTTGTATTCACTGATCTCTAAATAAGACTGGATCGAGCAATCCCATTGTTTCCAACTACGAGAAAATGTAGTCACGAGTACTGGCCCCCATTAGTTAAAATAGCGCGAGAAAGTCGGCCATGTTGCGTAACATTGTTTACAAGCTTTGTGTGATGGGAACTGAAATGGCGTCCAACGACTGACCTCGCTTTCAGACGGAAGATACTCTATCCAGTGTTTTTTAGAGATCAATGGTTGTGCTAGGTAGTGGCATGGATAGAGTAGAAAATATCAAGCTTATACAAGCTGTTTGCGAGCTTATAACTAATTACTCTAGGCTACCAAAGGTTACCACTGGTGTATACCAAGGAAGTGAAGAAGATCAGCACTTTGGTACCTTGTGTAAACTTCAATTTACCTTCCAATACATTTGTAGCCACTATGAGTCATCCTACAGCTGATTAGGTGTAAAAATAACCCCGTATATGAGAATAACTGGCGGCTCCTAAAAGACATCACTTCCACTACACACCCACATGACTGCCTCGTCGTAATCTCCTTTACTTTGTGTTACTCATGTTTCAGTATATAAAAATTTAATGCAAAGTTAAATTGTATTATACCCCATTGTATTCTTCATGAAATTCCTAAGAAATTGGGAGGCAACTATTGGAAGCAAAACTTGGTACTATCTGCATTGCTCTGAGGATACTAACCCCGGTGCGACAAGTTCTTGTGTTCCTCATCAGATTTACGAAAAATGGACGGCTATAGCACAGTCAAATACAAATTAAAATATGCAAAGAGAGACAGCAGTTGTTAATTCTTAATGCAAATACTTTCCAATGACAATTCTTAAGGTACGGGGCTTTTTATTTACGTGTTTTGTTGCCAATAGCAAATATTTAGATTCATTAATAGATGATTTTACTGGAGAATTTCATGCCATGTCAGGAACACACAATTCAAATTTATAAACTTAAAGGAAAGGGAAATGAAAACGGAGGTTCTATTTGTTTACATCAAAATTGTTTTATTTTGGGGTGCTAAAAGATAAACATTGGTGAGGTAAAATTGTTTTGACATTAAAATTACTATTATATTGTGACACCACGACTGCGTTTTTTAACAATCTAATCACCTGCTTCATCATATCATATGTCTTTCCTATTCCTAATGGTTTATGTCTATACAGTAACAGGTCTACATTGTTATGTAAGCTCTGCCGGGTGATCGCAAAATTATATTTATCATCATTTCGATTTACCTTAATTAAGACTGGAACATATTTGTTCGAAAAGAACTAGTTTCACAGGAAATTAAAAACGTCCGTGCATTCGTTGATTATACTGTCTTCATGACCATTTTCTCAGGACGTCGAGGCCACGAGACTTGAGGGTTGAGTTTTAGAGCTTCATCTAAACAGATATGGGATACACGAGCCCTTGTGATAGAGACAGAGCTCCCGTGATTTTATCTTACTTTACAGCCATAACATCGGCCATTCTCAGCATCTTCACAGTATTTGGAAATTGCCTTATCCTGATAGCAATCGCCAAAGATCCATTTAAAAAACTTCAGACACCGTTTATGTTTGTTTTATTCAGCTTAGCCATCAGTGACTTAATTGTTGGGATTATTACATTGCCAACATCTGTAGTAACACATACAAAGGAGGCACAAGGAACCAAGACGCAAGCCGAAGCCACCATCATCAGGTTCACATATTTTGTGTCCTCAACTGCAAGTCTCCTTCACTTGGCCGCACTTGGGATTGATCGCTGCCTTGCTGTCGCCAAAGCTGTTGAATACAGGGCTAAGATGAAATTTCGTCGCTGTGTATTTGTGACAATATTCATATGGATACCGTCGATACTGCTACCTTGTCTTCTCTTTGTTGTTGGATACATGAATTACCTGATGATATTTGCTCATATGTCAGTCCTATCAACTTTTATCATCCTTCTTTTAACGTACCTGTACGTATATAAATTACTGAAAGCTGAAGCACCAAAATGCGAGGGCCATCAAGGCTACGGTAGAAGTAATAATGTTGCAATGTCCAAGAGGATGGAGAAAAATGTAACCGAAGCTTATATTTTCATTTTGATTTGTTTCCTAATTTGTTATACACCAACGATAATATCAATTTACATTCTTAACTTTTGTAAAGATTGTGACTGTGACATTCGCCATGTATTACGAGATCTTCAATTTTTGTGTTCTGTTTCGAATAGCTCATTCAATCCGTACGTTTGCACCATACGCCTGAAGCCCTTTCGACAAGCTTTGAGGGAGATATTTAACTTTTCAAGACGTGAACAGAGACCCCTTGACTTCGTGGATGTAGGGAGTGAACCAATGAGGCTACGAAGTCAAACAGTGTTTTCTGATATCAGCCAAGCCAGGAGTGAGATGTGGAGCTGAAGATGACCAACGTCTGTGTGTGGCGATGACTTCCTTAAAAGAAATCAAACTATATTTAACCAATGTATATTATCGAGCAATCGTCTACAACTTATGAAAATCTGCAGACAAAGTGCATGACTTCTTGAAAATAGCATAAGAAAATGTTCTTTAAGACAGGAATAAAGTTCAAGGTGACTGCCATCAATGGGTGCCTTACACATCTTACACAAGTTGTTTATTGGCCACGCACAAATGGCTTTGTAATGTTTGCTACTTTCTTTGGTGGTCAATGGTAACGATGGTAGAATAACATGGTGTTAAAAAGAAGATTCTATCAAAAATGGAAGTAGAGTGGTCACCATTAGGATGTGCCCTTCAAAGATTAAGGGTGTCTAGTTTTATAAAGTAAGCCACTTGAAAGTGCAGGCCTATTTTACGCTAGCCGTACGAACACCTTATTTCAAGTACTTTGCCCAGAGTTGACAGTGTCGCTGAGTTGGCGCTTGATGGTAACACATGATTTGATAGTTAATGATTGAGTAAGAAAGTAATAACATTTGAAAGGTTGATAATCAACTAACTAAATGATATGTAATATTTATATATATATATATATATTACATATTAATATATATATATATATTTTAAGATACGTGACAAAAAATAGGAAGTAAGGCATGATTCTTTAATAACGTTTTATTTAAGGCTCAGACTTACTTAAGCTGCTTCATTTTACAGACTTATTGTCGATTGTTGACAATGCACGTAGTAAGGCCAAATTTGCATGTTTGCCTAATGAAGTAACGCATGCACCAAACAAACTCTTTTAGCTCTAAGATTGACTAACGTCGCATGATTCAATGATTTAGTGTTGTAAACACACTCTATCAGGTAGCTTTGATTCTGCAGAAATTTGTACAGGTAGTCTTCAGATGATGTAAACGATGCCATACCAGTTCAAAAATATACAAAGCATAAAAGCTGATGTATTCATAGCATGCTATAAGCTGAATCGTAATTATTAAGTTCTGTCAGACAGGCAACGATTGACACATAATACCACTTAACATATAAGCTAACAAAATTCATTTATTGTACGCAGGTCTTTAAGTTTGCAGCGAATCGTGTTTATCAATCCTTAAGTATATAGGACAAAGTATTTAGTTACGTGGTACCTCAGTTGATGGAAGCACCTTTTGTAATAGATATATTGAAAGTAAAGTGTAGGTTAACAAACGTTGCACTTGGAATAGGATAGGATCTGCAAATTTGGATGCATTATTGTCGATTTGTGTAAGATAAGTGGTATGATACGTGATAACCTAAATAAGATATAAGCAACTTTTTAAAACTATTGTGACGACTACGACGAGAAATAGAGCATGTTATCAGCGTGGTTCACCTAAATTAGATAGTGGAGCAAACACCGCGAGGGCGTGTGTCACAGTTTAGAATGCCGCTGGAGACATTTTTTTGTTTTCTCTAGTATATCTTCCAAAACGTTTTGCAGAAGATTGAAACTCGCTTTCAATGATGAAAATGAATTGCAATAATTCAACAGAGTTAATGGCCATCATTTCCGACGTGATGTGTCTGTCCAATTGTGTTGCAAATGGATCGAGGCAAGCCTCAGAAACAAAGTTACCATCACTGAATACAGACTTGTAAACAGAACTAAAGCATTACCTTAGAAACTGAGTACTGAGTTTGAAATATGTTCGTGTCAATAGACAAGGTATTAGGATAATAACATGTGTTATCTTTGTTTGTAATTAGATCATCATGGTAGAATATGGTATGGTGCATTTTAATTTAATGTTCACTTTTAACCAACCCAATTTGCTATTAAGAGGAGAATCATAAGAGATGCCCATTTTATAACCAAGGACAAAATAACATGCTCCTCATAACAGAACGACCTGAATATGATATCCTCTTTTGGAGAGGATTGGTCTAACGTTTCCTTTTTTACTTGATGAAGTACCTTTACGTATTCATGTATTGTGGTTTCATGTTTTACCTGTCTATCCTTACAAGCTTTCATCTGAAGGGTCATCAAAGGGAAATGACCCTTTTACATCTTACAAATCATGATTCTCTTGTTAGCTCTACTTTGCTTTTAGTCTGGGATGCTAATGGTGGTTTACTAGTGAATATTAGTTGTGAGTGTCTGCGCGAGGCGCCACCATGGTTGACGCGGAGGGCGAACGTTTTAGTATTCAGAGTCATAGAATTAAGGAAACGTCCCCTCTAAAGTAAATTCAAGTCTGACTATTTATTAGAAAGCATTGCAAAATGTGAATAAGGAGGCCTGCAAAAGATGAGAGCATAAAACACTCTTTCACATTCACAGGTTGAAAAAGAAAGGGAAAAATATAGTTTTTTAAACCGTGTATTGTGTGTGTAAAATTATGATCTAGAGATGACTAAAGAAAGTTTTACATTACTTAATTTATAGATAATTTTCGGAAAAAGATACTAAACGCATGTTTATGATTGGGTTGCGTCTCAACAAAATTAATGGCAACTGCAGCCAACGGCACGTTGTCCATATGATCTTTGCAAAAATTGAGAATAGACAATGCATTAAATCGTCGTTGTCCAATTATTGACCGAAGTCATGACTTGATCCTTTTCATTGAAAATGATCTTTCAGGTGTTGCAGTTGTTGCTGCAGTGATCAGAATTATTGTAACAATTGTAGCAACTAGAGAAAATATCGGGGCCGTAGCCCCCCCCCCAAATTGGGGACCTGGAAGTAGCTTACACAGTGTTTCTGTATGTTCTGTCCAAACTATTCTGGCAATGCCGCGAATGCACTAATTCTACAAAAAGAGTGAATATAATGGGATTTTGAAGCAATTCTGGCAGGTTTCAGCATTCAAGTTTTAGGTTTAAATGAGCGGCAACTTTTGTAGGTAGTCTCATACGTGGAATACAGGCATCATCAGTTTTATATGTTCATATGATACTTACAACCTTTCCATTCACCCTTACAAAGTTTAACGTATGTATGTAGGGCCTTTCCCACGCCAGGCATATTGAAAGGGCAGTACAACCGATATTTAACCCACAGCTCAGGCCTACTTTGAATGACATTTTGCTGACCCAATTCCTGGGGAGTGTAGACACCGAAGCCACACATGGCGCAAATATATTTTTGCCATCATAGCCACGTTCCAATTTTGCACCTTGGTACGATAAAGCAAGATGGTGTACATTTTTTGCTTAAGGATATCACAACCGAGCCAGCTGCTCTGACCCCTCGACCATTTCTGACCCCTTAAATACCTAACAAGCCATACCCATTGTCAGCTTAGCTATCTCTCTTCGAAGACAGCTTACCATACACTGAACAGTTACTCCTAACGACAGCTATTGCATCTCTCTCTGGAGGATTTCATCAAGATCAATTGCATCCATGATTGTCAGACCTGGGTCATAAAGGAGCTTTGTTGTTGCTCTTGGAAGATCGATAGTGATACTAAATACATCAACTACTGTCTTATTAGTATTCAATCACGGTGTGGTGTGATTTCTATGGAAAGAAAGAATCTCTTTAAGTAATTACTTCGATCAGGTTCAACTTAAGTGCTCGTTCCTACTAAGCCTTCTTTAATAGCCTACTCAGTGCAATTGTTGGCGCTAATGATGACCATTTTAGAATGAATATGATTTGATGAGCTCGTTTCAATTTAAGAAAGAAATGCTGATGAAAGTGCTTATAGGTGGCATCAAATCAGAATACTGAGTGAAATATACGACTCATTATGTCTCAGGATTAAAAGACATTTTTGTACGAGTTCTGATCAAAACTTAACATTATAAATAATAACATGAAGCTATTGATAGAATCATTAGTTTACAAATTAAGGACGATGGACGAAAACACTCCTTGAGCAAGACAATCTCTAACATAAATACTTTTTGGGTCGCAAAGTTTTTGCGGATCGGTTTCCTCCTCAATCCTAACGTGGAAACATCTAACAGTTTACCAACTTCTGTTGCAAAACTCATGGTTGAATGTTTACATATCTCCGGCACTGGTGACGTTACTAGGGAGTTTTTGCAACAGATGACGATCCACCAGACAACGATGAGATTAGAGAGAGAAGCGTAGGTACTAGTTGACGACCGGTTGTCTACCCAACCGATTCACAGTCGGAACGTTTCGGTGTTACGAATTCCTGTGTTTCCCTGCTAACCACGAAAATTTCGACCAAAAACAAACTAAGTTGGCGTTCTCAAGGTCTCCTTCTTGTTAACACTACATTTATACGTCTTCCATTATAGGGAACTTTTATTGTTTAAGAGCCATTTTCGAGTTGTTTGATCTGTGCTATGGTGACATCTATGAATCATGGCTGATTTAGGAGAAATGTCCCTCGAAAAGTTCCGTCTGTCGAGTGGTGAAGCGTAAAACCGTACCTCGCTGTGCTGTACTGTTGGTCTAGTTCATCGGGAATACGGCGCTCGACATTTGCAATGACACAAATTATAGATATCAGGAGTTGTTTAAGCCTACATGAAAAATAAATCGGTTGTTAAGAGATGTGCACATAACTAGCTCCTTGGTCTGCATCCTCCATAAGATATAGGTGTAGGCAAAATCTGTCGGTAGCAGCCCACTAGGAGTATCTACCGCCAAGTCAGAGAATTCCTTGTTTCTGGCTTCATTTTTGTACACATTTTCATTCTGGTCGTCTCATGGCACAGAACAGGGTTCCCTGAATGTTAGACTACTTGAAAACACCGATTCCATTTACATTGTATGCGCGTGTGTGTGTGTGTGTGGGGAGGGGGATGCACTCTATAAAAGTAAAGAACCCCGGTAATAATCCATCATCATAGATAAACAAGTTGAAAGAAGGACAAAAGTCCGGCTAGACTTGTAAATTGTCAAGGAGAAAAAATGTGTGAAATATGTCGTACTCGCAATTTTAGGAGGCGCTTCTCAAGAAACAAAAACAATATCGAAAAATTGACAAGTTATTGCCTGAGTTCGGGCTCACAACTGCACCCCTTTTCTCTTCTTCGGCACTGATGTTCCTTACGGTAAGACTCGAGTTATCTCTTCAGCTTGTGCCTCCCATTGGAACACAGGCTCACATCACAATGAAAAGGTATTTCTAGTGTAGTACGACACTGTTTAAGACTTCAAGAGACTGATAAAATGATTCTCAAAACTAAATGGACCCTTTGAACTATTCAAGGGCTGATGGGATATTTTGGTCCAAATTTTGGGAAACGCAGGGAGCCAAAAGATCTGAATGTTCTAACCAGAATCGGTGTATCGTGCTTTCGCAAGCCGTCGAATGAGTAGCCCATTATTTATTGTTTGAAGGTCAAGGTGTAAAACGACTTCTGTGAGAAGGCAAGAAGTTGTTATCTGGGGAAATTTAGGGTGGGCTCTTGCTGGCTTACGATGCCGATTTTATCACTTTGCCATCTTTATAATTAAAGTCCCACATCGAATTTTGTTACCGTATTGGAATTACGAGAAATTTGACTTGGAAGACCTGTCAAAAAACGAGTGTACTGTTGGATCGTTTCAAGAGGGATGACACAGTCAGACTATCCGAGGCATAAAAGATCCCAGGGGATTGCGACAACTACGCGATGGATTAGATGGATTAGAGGCCTCCTGTCTTTTTATAAAAAGACTTACTTACCAATGGCAGTACTCCTATTTGGTGCAGTGATTTGTGAGATGAGTGCTACAGTTGAGCTTGATGTTCAATCGTGTTTTTTCAATGATTATGACGCATGTTACAAAACTTCCTACTGTGACGCATTGTGTTGGATTCTACTCTAACACATATCAATACATGAACCCTTGTTTTGTAATCTTCAAGTCAACATAATAATGAACCAAATACTGGTATTTTTTTATCGAAAATCAGCAATGCTTTCCTTCGTTATCTAGTTCCATTACATGTTCGACGATTTGGAAACACCAAACATATGTCTTTGACTTCATCTTTTCTATAAACAACTTCTGCTTCAAGCCGAATTTTAGACCACTCTTCATGAAACGAAATAAATCATGAATTAATTAATTTCGAATACGTTATAGCTTTGCATGGGTAAAGAAACCACATAGTCATTGAACAAGTGCTTTGTTTGCCCTATTTAACGTCAATCAAGTCTCATCTCGAAATTGCGCATAGCTAGATGTCGATATCCACCCGTGGATGACTTCGAGTTAATGATTGTGGCCACTACAATTTCGGACAATGAAATATGAAAGTTTCCCCAACCCCAGTTCCAAAATATTGTTCAGTTTGAAAACTTTGGGCACTTGCATGTCAGGCCTCCCTGCTGCTAAGCGGAGAGTTTTAGAAAACAAATAATACCAGACCTGGACACCCCTTTCATGTGGCAAGTGTCTTGCGTGATTTTGTTCCATTTTCACCGAAATTTAGTAAAAGTTTAACTTCTATTAGTCCGGGATTGTAGAGAAACTGAACTACATCATTATTGGCGACCAACGTTGATAGAACAGCACGACGCGATAGCTTGGGTACCGGGTTTGAATCGCTTTGGTGACGTTTCACTTTTCTCTAGTATCTCTTCAAACTTAAGTGTTAATAACGTGCTGAAATTGCAAAACAAACGCATGAAATCATCCTTTAAAATGGCTGCACCCTTCCCCCTCACGTCCTAGGAGCTTCAACAGAGGGTAGGCGATAGGACCTTCCAAAAAGATTCATTGTTTCCAAAGTATGGGAAAGGAATACGACCTTTAAATTTTGTCTTGAGGTCTTTCTCATGCACTTTTTCATGAGACACTCATGAGAAACCATTACTCACTGGCTAAAAGAAAAGATCGCACACAAAACCTGGTAGAGAAGGTGAAAGGCATATAATTACTTTCTGTGACACATGTTCGCCAGGGTAGGCGTAATACTAAAACAAGAGTTCACGGGGCAGGCGGCGCCCTGCCACGCCTACCCTCAGTGACGTACTTAACCTGCCCCTACAAATCGCTTAACGATTCTAAGGTAGTACATAAAAAATCAATTAACTTTGTTGCAATATAAACAACAAACCTGTTATTCTTGGCGTTGATTGCCCATTAAGTGCCTCATAACAGATTGTGTTCTCACTCCTTTCATGTTAGTTTTCTTATTATAATCCTTGGCTGTTTTGAGGTACAAACAAGGATATTTGTAACAGTCACTTATCAGAATTCCTACTTTCGGGAAAGCTTTTGCATTGCAACTTCTAGGCCCTATCTTTAAACGTTTGAGGGTATTGTTACAAAACGCAAAATCATGGAAGAAAACTGGCGGAGACGCTCATGTTTTACACATTTTTCACGTGATGTTGATTGTGATACTGTACGTTGTTATATCTTGTTTGTGGGGCTTATTGGCATGTTCTTTGAGTAGATCCAAAACAGCTCAATAAATTACTTTTATTCTGGTATCTATAAACCGACGTTTGTACAGCAATCTGAAGGTCAACGCAACAGTTTCGATCTTGGCATTTCATATCTGTTCAACATCAACACCAACGAATCTCTAATAAGCATAATGATCTGGTATAAGCATAAAAGTACTGTACCAATATCGTATAAACCCATCGCTCATAGAGCAAACATAGTATATACTTGCAGACTCAATATTGGCTTCGAAGTCAGCTGAAAACTGTTTGAATGGAAGGCATTGTTGTCTGTAAAGGCGACCGCTCTTGTTTGCAAGTAGCATACTCTGCGAACGAAGGAACTGTTTAAGTCTGATATCAAATTGATTCACTAGCGTTGGTTTAAAAAGCGGTCTAATGGAGCGCTAGCTGCGCAAGGTGAGCGACGCAAATCTTGCTAATATCTCTAACGTAAATGCAAGTTAAGACATCTGCGAAACAAAACGAAAAACTGATGAAGAAATCGAAACAGAAAAGCTAACTGGGATTCAAGTCTTACCATGCTTTTTGAGTCAGCGATTCTTCCAAAATGATTTCGTCTCATATTAAGTGTTCCGAATAACTGAGTCTATAAAGGCCTCGCTGAATTCAATGTTTGTAAATTCTTTTGGGGTGATCAATTCTTGACATACATTTTGAACTCTAAACGACGGGTATATTTGGTTAATAGAAACTATGCTAACAATGAGGATTGGTTGGTTTATGCCTGAGTGATCAGTCAAGGCGTGCACATATGCCTTGAAATACATGCGATTTCCATATCTGTTCGTTTTAAAAGTCAGCTATCGCTTAAGTTGTTTCTAATGACAGAATCTTCAAGTTAACATTATCATTCAAATGTGAAGTCTTCGAATTTGCAGTTTTCCCTTTACGAGTCAACTAAGACTGAGGTACTTCCTAATATACCCAACTAGATAAATCAACACTAAATTAACAAGAAGAAATAGATAATCATCAAAAACGTTCCAGGCTTCATGATTTGCTATTTCCTTTTCGATTTTAAATGGTTTTGTTCCAGACAGATATGACTAGTTGGACCGATAGATTAAATAGTCATATCGGTCTTGGACCGGTATGACTACTCCACAGTTTGGAGTCATATCGGTCCAAGACTGAACATATTTGTCCATTGATTTATTAGAACTAATAGATCGATGTATTTGTCCAAGTTGAAAAACGAATACGAGGCCAGCTTACTACCGCATGATGGCGGATGAGAAAGAACGACATCACCGCACGTCTAAAACTTTATACACGAATCATCAAAGAGCGGGAAAACGTCTTTTTAGACGCTATGGAATATGAGCACATGAAGAGATGAGTTAACAACTTAATCATACCCTCACAGCTTGTACCACGCTAAATAGAGAGAAACGACTGTCAGCCGAGAAAAAAAGAATTTCAATAAGTATGTAAGGAATTAAAATTAGTAGAAGCCGTCAACGACCAAGGCTGCTATATCTCCAGTTAGTGAAGCCAAGCATTGAAAATAAGGCGTTCACTTTGTGATTTTTGTCTCGACTGGTGCCTATTTCCAACTGTCAATTCGATTCACGCAGCAGGTAAAACGCTTGCACTTAAAAGCGCCACGAAGCTTTCTACCATCATTATCCGATATGTCAAACTCTAGGATACTTCGTGTCCTGTAAGTTTCCTCCGAGATTTGACATCTATAATCGTATGTACAGCCTTTATAACATTTCCTTGTTTCGAATAAGCAGAGAAATCCAACATTCGAACGTTTTGTATTTCAGACCCTTAACGCATGAATGGGGTAACTTCATACCCATTGTATTGTATCGCATCATATCATATTATAGACGCTAAAAGTCACCTTAAGTTCGAACTACTTCAGAAGGCCTCAACAACCGCTTATAACATCCAAATGAGATATTGCTTATGAGCAGATTACGATATGAGCACCAGAACTGACTTTCAGGCTCACGCTATATAGTACGTGTACTGTAAACAGTAAAGGAGCAGCCATGTTAAAAATCTATATGCAGATGAGGCAGAACTCTGAGAGCCATACTGGATTACTGGTCCAGCAGTAGTCATATTGGTCACGGGTTACATCGGTCCAAGACCAGTATAACTATTTAGTCATATCCCATATCAATGAAACTCACGAAATTGAGAATGTTTGTGTATAGAATGCCTCAGATGCTATACAGTAGTCGGAATAAGAGAAAACGCATAAAACATCAATCAGGAAGCGGCTGGTGTTGATAGCTGTTGTCAAGGAAGGTTTTTTTGCGGCTATTCATGATTGCAAAAGTTACAAAAACAGCAAAAATCTGCCCGTGTTTACATTTCTGTTTAAATAAAACAGAACTCTTTCTTTCTTAATATATCTTCTGCACTTCACAAGGAATCAAGAGCTATTAACTATGGTCAACATAAAACGTCACCTTTGTTAAGTTTTGGATATATTTACGCTATTTATAGGCATGCATTTCAGGAAGTATTATCTCTTTTAATTCTTTTACCACATACTGGCGCTACTTTAAGGGCATGAGCAACTAAGAGAATTCACAATACACTATACCATATTACATACATTTCTAAATACCTATGTAGGCCTATCCTTTTGCTGCTATTTGTTACACGTCTTTTGCACTCTGTAATTAGTCTCGTAGCTTACAAAACGTTAAAGGAGGGTTATTCCATTTAAAGATTCATTAGGTGACCATTCGTGAACAGAAAAAAGAGAAGGGAAGAGAGAGAAAATTTAAATCGTTTTGCTTATAAACCTATCCAGTGTAGGCTATTTTTAGATTCCCTGGGCTGCGAGGGGGCGCTAGTGGCCCATTACTGTTTTAACATTCTGAAAATATTTGTAACTTAGGCATGATGCTTTGTATTTATCTTAACTCACCTTCTAGCTAAAAAGAAATCACTTTACTCATCGAATTGGAGGTGATGACGTCACATAACGACCGAACGTAGGCCAAAAATTTTTCGTTGGAATGCGTTTCCTAGCAAACGTAAAAGAAGCTACAATTTTGCATTAAAAGACATAAAGCACTGGATATAGTGCAAGGAGCTACTTTACATACAATTTACATGATTTCGGCTAAAAGTCCAGGTTTATTTACAGTTTATTTACCTGCTGACATTTCGTGTTATTTGTAGTTAACCGTGATTGGTAGCTCTGCCCTACACCAGGGCATCTACAGGGTTGTAGTTAGGCGTCAGGTAGTCGTGCTTTTATGTAATTCTGCTTTCAGCTGCAGCCGCTGACTAGCTGAATTCCAAAAAGGGGTGCGAATGTAAGCCACTTCCTGTCAGTATTCATAGCCTCTGCTCAACCCGACTATTGCAGTGCCTCTTAGCGGGCACCGGTCGAAAACTGTGCATCTCGTAACTTAGGCAAAACGGCAAGGGATCAGGGAGCCCCTAGGTTTGTGTCCAACTAGCGCAACTGGAGTGTGGACACATCCTGGCATAACACAAATACATAACACACTCATAGACCGAGCGGGGGCCGCTGCTGCCCAGAAGGAAGAAGCATACCATCACAGTCCCCAACGGCCAATGTAGCAAAAAAATAGCCATGCCAGGGCTACAACGCGGATCAGGGACCTGATCCCCAACGGTAAGGCAACTGGGTTGTAAGAGTTGCGACCACAACCGTTGTACTGCAAACGAGAAGCAAATGATGGACACACCAAGAAATAGTAGAGTTAGAGGATCGCTCGAACAGACAGATGACTGTTCGCCAAACGTTAAGTAAGTCAAGTGGGCAAATATGACATCGTTAGCAAATCTTTATTTCTTCATTCTTTCAAAATAATCCTGAGTGAATCTGATGGAAAGTCAGGACGTTTCAGGAAAATGGGGCAACTCGTTTATGAGGCATCAGAAAAATATAGAACGGCAAGCCTGCTTGAAAGTCTGGGTAGGGTTAAGGTAAGGGCACGAAAGATTAGAAATCTTCACGCATGCAGAAATAACCGAACTCAAAAAAAGGATAGCGCGGCACCCAAAGAATGGGGGACTTGTAATCAACAAATCAACAAGTCAGAAAGATTGTATCAGTATAGTTACATACTATCCTTGTTCTGCCTTGTATTATACAATATATATATACAATGTTTTACAAAGGTACGTTTACACTAAAAATATTAACACATTGAGTTCCGTTCCCATCTAAGTAAAGATATAGATATCGACGATGAAATATTTACTCTAATATGGGTACACAGGAAAATATACATTTGGAAATAGTATCAAAATAGATCTAATATAAAACTGACACATAGAAAACCTTACAAATCATACGCTAGGGCGTCCTCTAACCATTACCGTATTTTCCAATTATCGCCTTCTTCTAATAAGCGCCACTATAACCGTCACCCCATTTTCATGTACTCCATTTAGCACATCCATCTTATTAGCGCCGTACCTTTTAATTTAGGGTGAGTACAGGAATTTTCTCAAGGGATAGGGAGGGGGGCAAAGAGTAAGCTTCAGTCTGTCCACATTTAATCATACGAGTGCCTACGTAAATGGGTATGTGTGTAGTTCCATAAATTACTTAAAATAGAGGGTCCATCATAAACTGTCTCTCAGAGAACGATAAAAAATAGTACAAAAAGGGGGCGGTGGGGTTATACTAAGAATAAATGGGAGTACTTGTATATCTTTAAAACTGAGCTTTCATCCAAACATTTTGATGTATGGTTTTGAGCAAACTTTCACAAAAAGTGGAGATGGTAAATAGATAAGAGAGAAGGGGGCTTGTCAAAGCTCACAAAAAGCGGAAGTGACAACTAAATAAGATTGGGGGCCTTGTTAATGTTTCTTTGAAGTAAATGTGACACAATAAAATGCTAGAAGGGATACAAATTCTCAAAAACGCATTATTGACCCTCTGACAATAAAGCACAGAACGGCTATTAGCGTCGCGGTCCCGAAATACGGCATAAATATTTGATATTACCTGACATTAACTAAATCTACAAATGAAATTTTTTTCCGTTTGTGGATACTGTCAACGAACACAAGTGTCACTTCTTAATCTTAGGAACAACAGGTCTTTCTCCAAGATATCAGTTCTCTTCGCTCTCTTCGAAGTCGCAGTAGCGAAATTTTGTACTCGTACCAATTGTTCGCTTTACTGCCGACGCTTAATCTAAATTGAAGGTCACACGTTTCTTAGCTTTCCCGCTTCTCTTTTGGACACTACTTTGCGGGAGTGGAGAAGACCTCGTAGCTAGATCTTCGCTGTGCATATTTGTGTCAGTGGCTGGTAAACCATTCGTCCAAGTATTATTTTGACCGTGGACTTGAGGGGAATCCAAGAATCCCTGGATGCAAAACAAAATCAAGAAAATAATTTGCAGAAAGGAGAGAGTTAAAACAAATACGTTTTGAGTGAATACTAAAGAAATAGGCAATATCAGCATCGCGATTCGAACCACTGACGCAAGCATTCGCAACGCGCGCTCTACCAACTGAGTTAAATAACTCACGATTTTTCTCTAGTCTATACGCTAGCTTTTATCATCCACCAGTGGACATTTGCACTCTGCGCAATCTTAAAGACCAGCTTCTCTGAGTCATGTGACGTGACATGAAAGGGCTACCAACCGTTTGACAATCTGTTCAAAGCCAATGGAAGGTTGCAAAGTATCATGAATTGAAACAACCAGAAATATAAAATGTCACAAGCGGGATTTGAACTCGGGATCCACGCTTTTATGCCTGGCTCCCACTGCGGGATAAGGCTTGTCGTTGTCGTTGTCGTTGTCCGTATCCTGCTTCAAGACAAAGCGGGAACCGGTTTTCTTGTCTTGTCTTGTCTAGTTTTGATTGACAGCCTGCGGCGTAAGGCTTGTCGAGTAAAATGAAAAAGTTTTCATTCTTGCAAGACAAGCCTTGTCGTGTACCTTTGTTCTCCGCATTTGGAAGATTGCACGTGTGGGGATCGTTTGAATGAACATAAAACTGAGGTGGTAGTGAAACCTGACGGCATCGTTTGAATCACAGTAGAATATCACTTAAGTTGTCTCTTCCGAGATGTGTCAATCAAAGTCAGGTGCTCAACCAAGACATCAACATCAACATCGACAAGGAAAAGGATAAAGACAACGATAAGGACAACGACAACGACAAGCCTTATCCCGCAGTGGGAACCAGGCTTTACGGATTTGTGCTCTAAAAACAAAACTGCGAAAACAATTCTCACCACACACCAGAAACCTATTTTTTTCTTTCGCTATCAGCTTCACCAGTGCAACTTTCCATTTATAAATATAATACATATATATAATGTATATGATAAATAATTTATCATATTCTTTCATAATTTCTAACATTTAACGGATTTATGCTCAAATACTCTTAAGTCTGCCATGTGCTCTTTTGCAACTCATTTGGAAGACAAGTTATAGATTGGTGACGTT
Organism: Carybdea cf. marsupialis auct. non (Linnaeus, 1758); assembly: GCA_010016065.2. Lineage (NCBI taxonomy): Eukaryota > Metazoa > Cnidaria > Cubozoa > Carybdeida > Carybdeidae > Carybdea > Carybdea cf. marsupialis auct. non (Linnaeus, 1758). Next base: position 21,934 of record JAAAKL020001786.1, read on the forward strand.
CGACATTACTCAGAAAAGAGTATATAACTCACCCACTATTTTAGATTTATCTTGTATTTAAAATTAAAGACGTTAATGATTGAATCAAGCTTGACTTCGCCTAAATTGTAACCTCAAGCAATTCCATATGCGGTCTTCCTGAAAACCATAAATCTAACTTCATCACTGTGCGATCATTGGTAAAGAAAACGACAATAAAATGAACATCACAAAGCACTAAAAATCCATCTTACCTCATCGTCGATATCTATCTCCAATTCGTCTTCTCCATTCTCTGTCGCATCACCAAAATCGAAATCTGAAATTAGATAGTCATCAGGGGACGATTCGAATGTAAAATCTGGAATATCTGGCGAAGGGGAAAACGGCAGACCTCTCATATCATTACTGCCTAAAGTAATTGTCCCCATTAACTGAGGAGAAGTGATATCACGGACAGCATCTGGAATATCGTCTAGTGCTATTTCTTCTGAATCTAAAGTGTCAAATAAAGACGCTTCATCTGCATCCTCAATTTCAACATCCGCATTAAACTCGTGCTGGTTTGGTCCTGTGTTTTCGAGAACGTGTCCCTTACCGGGATTGTTGGGGTGCGTAGTAGAAGAATGTGGAGCATTCGACAGTACAGCAGAATCTTGCGGTTCTACTTCTACCCCACCGAAAAGTAATTCGTCATAATCGAAACCCTTCGGTGGCGGAGTATCCATAAGCTCAGAATGCGTAACGAGTTGATCTGACGCTATGCTACTAGACTCTTCCTCTGTAACCTGCCCAGTAGCCTCGCTTATGGCCATGAGAAGATCGTCAAAAACCTCTTCGAAGTCAGTCGATAATAAACACTCGGCTCGATTCGCTAAACGAAGTCGCAGTACATTTTCCCGTTGTCCACGTGAAGCTTCAACTTCGCACAAAGCCCCTGTAACGTTACTGGGGTTCTCTATCAACTCCCCTTTCTTAAAGTCTCGTTCATTTCTATAATAGTATACGTGATCCCCTGATAACACGACGTAACAGCTCCTCCATGTTCTGTCAAGTGATTTCCGTCCTTGCGGACCTCGCAATTTTTTTCGCTCCAAAATGCCAGCAAAGTCGATGCTATCAAAATCTCGCAGACTTTTTGGCGATGGCTGGCAATCAACAAATAGTTCATCCAGTGGAATTGTTACCAAATTTTCGTCGGTGATGAAAATCTTCGGGATATTGTTTGGGTCAACCGGAGCTGGTAATTCACCGGAGAATAAACCGGAGTCTTCAATCGACTTTCCTCTTGGTAGAGTCCCTGACTCCTCAACTGAATTAAAATCCATTGGTTGACTGTCAAAGACACTGGAAATTTCACTAGTCTGATCCGTGATCACTGTACTGGTCACAGGTTCTTCATCGTCTACGGACTGAAAGGAAGGTAAAGGTGGATTACTGCTACTCCGTTTGCGAAGTTTTCGTGGATTAACATTAAGCTCCGTAGCAGTGCTACTCTTGTTAGGATCATCAGTCGCCTTACCACTGCTCTTCTCTTTCAGTTTTGCTTCAAAGGCATCACATCTTCTTAGTGCAGCATTTAATAACTCTTCCTGGACAGCAAGAGATCCCTCAAATTCATCCTGCTCTTTGAGAAGGCTAAGGACCTCCTCTAGGGTCTCTCCAACCCCTTTATCGAGTACCGTTTCTTTATTAGCAATCCAATTGTCAATATGGCTAAAATCAGTTTGAAGTGATTCGGTGCTTTTCGATTGGTTAAGACGCTCGTAGAAAAGTTGAAGTTGCTCCAAGATCAGGTTTCTGTTTTCTTCCAAGCCTAAAATTTCCTTATCGATCAAATTTGGGATTGGTGACGGTAGAGACATGAGCTCGCGTGCTTGTTTGCTTACAGATACGATGGCCACACTCCGGCTTTCAGCTTCGCTACGATATTCTTGGTACCGAACTCGACCGTTTTCTGCGTTGTGTGACTTCGTCGAAAACGAATCGACATCGCTTGTTAAAGTGTTTAAAAATTCTTCCATCCAAGATCTAGTAAGTAAGAAGTATCAAGAAGTAATTTAGAAAAACCTGCATGACATTGTGCAACAAGAAGAGTTGAAGCTGAGGTCAACATGACAACTAAAAGTTTGAAAGAAGTCCTTCCATTTATATCAAAGGCGAAGCCTATCTAAGTTTAGCATACCGTACACCTGGTAGTACAGTTGACACGAAATGCCTAGAACTGGCCTGCTAACGAGATAAAGTTCTCGAGATAACAGTGTCGCTAGAGAACAATACTGGACTCGCCATATGGCAATGCAAACATATAAATGCAATTACCATCTTAATAAAAATACTTCTAAGGGCATTAGCCACGTCAAATGTGTACAATAAAACCTTTCGCATTTCTGGGGCACGTGTATATTAGAGAAAGTTTTAAGGAATATCTCGTTTCTTCAAACATATGAGCTTTGACATGAGGTAAGACTATGTACACGTTTTCATAAACGGGTTTATATATAGGTTGTTCGCATTGCGAAACTGCGAGGAAAATAAACTTATCAGTATGTAATCAGCAATAGAATAATCGAGGGAGCTCCCAGAGATAAGCAAATCGTTCCAATAACCACCTTCCATTTTAAGAGACGAAATGCTGCGCTGTGACTGATAAAGATCGTTATTTTTACTTTCCAGTTTTTACGGTGTAGGATGTCACATGCGATCTTATTTAAACGACTCTCTCTTATCAACGTTCGAGAACTCAAAAGACCTGTATTGGCGCTGTGCACTGTAGATGCAGGTCAATAGAAAATTTATCAAATTAACCGTACCGTTGTTCTAGTTATATTTTCAGTGCAATTATCTACATAGAGTCTCGTGATGGCTCTTGCAGGATAAATAACAGGTAATATATTGCACGTTTGCTCGATTCATTAATATTGAAATCTGTAGTTGCAGCACAGCAATCAAAGACTTGTATCGATTCAGAGTTTCTTACTAATGATGGTGAAATATCATAGCAGTAATTAAAGAAATATGTACGCAAATCGCCATTGAAATCTACTAATTAATAGATAAAAAATAGCTTCAATCTGATAAGGAAATATAGTATTGTAGAAAATATTTCTGGAAAGTTGAAAATACCAAATTATGGTTGGATGTGTTTGTGATACAGTTGTGGTCAAGAAAAGGAGCACCAGAACTTGACATTTAACCACATACTTGTACAAAAAACGGATTTGTTCTTTCAATGGACCTTTTCTACACACAAATTTATGTATAAAACTTAAAACTTAAAACAAGCAGAACTGGATTTATTACAAAGAAAAAATATATCTATCTATATAGGACTCATTAAACATGAAGTGCTTACGGCACTGGCCCGGATCGAATCCAAGATCTCCCACACCGAACACAAAGACTTTACCATTGCACTAAATAATGCAATAGTAAAGTTGACAATTGGGGTAGTCGATACCGAATTGTCACCACCACCAGCAACCTTATTTTTTGTCCCGCTGTTAGCTTCATCACTGCCATTTCATATCTATAAATACTCAGGCAGACACACAAGCAGTCATGAACTACATCGTATAGAGCTCAATAAACATGAAGTGCTTTCGGCGCTGGCCCGGATCGAATCCAAGATCTCCCACACCGAACACGAAGACTTTACCATTGCACTAAATAATGCAATAGTAAAGTTGACAATCGGGGTAGTCGATACCGAATTGTCACCACCACCAGCAACCTTATTCTTTGTCCCGCTGTTAGCTTCATCACTGCCACTTCATATCTATAAATACTCAGGCAGACACGTAAGCAGTCATGAACTATATCATATAGATCTGATAAACATGAAGTGCAATGGCAAAGTACAAGATTAAATAACAATAACATGTTTACAAGAATTTTATGCAGGCACCAGGGGAAGAGATGTTCCCATTCTAATACCTCCTGTACAAAATGGTTCCCTGAATAGGGACAATCGATTGGTATGTTTGTCCTTGATAATTTTATGAATTTATGGAATTATACGTTGAACGTAGCATAAGTATCTCTTTTTTCAAAGGTTTGAAGATTTCGATCAGACCTTAGGAATCACATAAGGCTGCTACTAAGATTTGATTGTTGGTCTTGACTGTCGGGTGAAATACGTCAGCTACCTTTGGAAGGAGATTTCTTGGAAACGGAAGATTGATTTTCGAAGAACTGGGGTAAGTCACAATGGAACTAGTGACGTAAAAACTGCAGCAGTGTTAACAGTACATAGAGGAGCTAAAGATGCCTTCTTATGTGCCATGGGCTGGAGTACAACAGATGTACAAAGTTGTCTTACTCTTCCTTAAAATTCCTTGAAAGAGGGGGCTACGGAGAAGCATCGTTAACTTCAGGTTTCTATCTACAAGGCGTTTGGCAATATATTCCTGTAGCCAGTACTTTAAGGCATCATTGCTCTGTAAGTGTTTACGTGAAATTGATGTAATTCAATAGAAACAACAAACACACCTTATCTTGAAAACGTCTTCCATGAACTGCTTCAACTTCCATGCTTGTGACAACTTTTCGCTCGTGAGTTGCGTCTCTTTAATCAGACTTCGGTGCAGGTTTTCCATCTCGTTGACTTTGCCATCGATGCTGTCTATCATACTTGGAAACTCAGTTCGAAAATACTCGCCTTGAGACTTCACTTGCTCCACTTTCTCTTTGAGGGCAGGAAAATCACCCTAAGAGACAAAAATGTAACGTGTGTGATAATTTATTTTTTGTCCCTTATTCTACTCAAATACAAAACTGTACTGGTAAATGCGACTTTTGCTGACGCAATCTTCATAAAACTGGGGCATACCTGCATACAGACCTGACTACGGGAGGGAGGGGCCCACTAACATATTGTGCAAGCGTACGGCTAGAAATCGCTTACACTCTTAACGTCATCATTCGTCAGTTCTTAAGGAGACACGTCGTGTTCTGTATAGAGCGTCATTAAAGTATCAGGGTCAATAAAACAGAATCCGGTCATTGGTGCCCATTAACATACTGTGCAAGCGTACGGCTAGAAATCGCTTACACTCTTAACGTCATCATTCGTGAGTTCTTAAGGAGACACGCTGTGTTCTGTACATAGCGTCATTAAAGTATCAGGGTCAATAAAACAGAATCCGGTCATTGGTGGACGAACAGGATTTGTTTGCAATAGCACACGTGACAAACAACAAATCACTTAAATACGTTACTTTCAAAATGGCGTGAGACGACCCTTCATTACCTCCCCAACCACCCCAGACAAGCTTTACTAAGTTAAACCCATCACTTAATGCAATTTTTATTGTTTGGACAAAAATTATCTCCTTGAATATCGAAGATATATGAGAATCACAGAAGAACATTTCCAGTAGGCCTATGAAATTTTCAAAGTCTGATGCCATGTTGCTATTTTATGCTTTACCATCCCATATCTTAAATAATGTAATTAACCAATTTAAGTACCAATGCGGAGCACGGTATTATGGTATAACGTCTTACGCTCTCTTTCAAAAAAAAATCCAGCCGCACGTTCCGAGAGTTCTACGAACCAAAACAAAAAGCGATCGGACACAACCAGCCAGGGCCTGCAAGAAACCTTGAACCGATTAAGGTTATAGTCATAAGGGAAGCACGAGGAAGAAAGGGATCTCCAGAGAGTGGCAGTGCCAGAAAAGAAACTCGTGGTATAAGTGGAAGTCCTGCATTTAGGTACCTCCACAGCGTGTGGATGGAGCTTCATGGAGGAAAGAATAGTACGTTGAACAGCAATGGTGGAACCAAGGAACAGAGCTCCTTGGTACACCGTCCATGGAAGTATCTGCAGAAAAGGGAAAGAGATGATATAGCCCTAAGGTGTGCAAGAGCTTCAAGGGTCCTAGAGAGCTCAGGACCAATCAGGTTTGAGACTCGACGTTGGGTACGGTTCTTGACACATAAATATCTGGGCAAATAGGATTTTACATGTTAAATCTACAAAAATTAGAGAAGTTAAAGTGCGTGCGTAGGACAACTCACTAACATCAAATTGCACACAAGATGTTTAAAAAACAAGCGCTAGAGACAGATCTCCAATTAAGAAGATTTTTAAGACCATCATACGATCTTAAGGATGATCGTTGATAAATCCTCGCGATGATGTTTAAAGCAATTGCTGTCAGTGGCCGCTGTTAAAAGTCTGGCGATCGTCGCGCGCCCCATTCAAGGCAAAATAATACCCAATTGTGGACGAACGCTCCAGCGAAAAGGCTACTTTCACTAAGCATGTGTCGCAGCGAACGTTCCAGGCAATCGCTCTAAAACGTTTCTTTGGAGATCCGCCACTAGCCATGTTTCTTATGAAACGCTATAATCATCCAATATGAAATTTGTTGATATCACTTACGATAAAAATCTGATGTCTTCTGTCCAAGTCTCCTACGGCAGCTCTGTCCCGTAACAGATCGAAAGAAATCATGTCTTTTTGTTTCGATTTTATCCAATTGATTGTCTCTTGAATTTCGTCGGAAAAGGCAAAGGTATTCCTTGCATCCTCAAGACTTCTTAGACGAAGCTGGGCTGCATAGCGAAGTTGCATCCACATGTCACATATTTCCTCGCTTCTCTGTTCTATTGCCTGGAATAGAAATTTTAACTCAGGTCACGAAAGGTATGTCGTAGCTGGTTGTACATTTCATGGAGTAAAACGCTTTAGCGTGTACGTCCATGACTACTATGCACCACAAATTTGTATATTTTATATATTTCAATTTATTTAAATCATTAGTTTCATTCTTTTCACTTGTTTCATTTAGTTTTAATCATCCATTTCATTTTAATCCTTTAACTCGCCTCATTCGCTTCATTCAATTCTGGTAAGCATTGACGTCAATAATATCATTTGCTTCTTTTTATTCCTTTCATTTAATCTATTTTGTTCTATTTCGCTCTCATTTAACTCCTTCTTTTCATTTATTTCTTTTAATCCATTCCATGCTATTTCATTCACTTCATTACATTTTCTTGAATAATGTCATTTGTTTCATTTCATTTATTTCAACAAAATTATTTCACGTTATTTCATTCTTCTCGTTTACTTCATTCATTTACTTTAATCAATCCCACAATATTT
>JAAAKL020001787.1:0-29028 GCA_010016065.2 Carybdea cf. marsupialis auct. non (Linnaeus, 1758)
CGTCTCCAGGTCTACATTGTTTCCACACTGCAGACCACGTGATCAATCTGTGACGTAGCAGGTTGATTAGGTCTATTGCCGAAACTTTTGATTTATGACGTCATCACTTTCCAACCGCATTGAAGGAGTATATACCAGGTTATCAAAATATTACGCGGTTTCACTTGCAAAAGGTCCAATTTAAAAAATGTGCCATGTTTCTGCCAATTTTGTACGTACCTGTCTATATTAAAATTTTATGTGTACGATGCTGTGTTTGAGTGACTTTTGTTTGAAGCACACTGACTCTTCTTTGCGTTTGTCTTAAAACGCTTAGCTAAAATAGGTACATATGTAGTTTTGTGAGTTTTTCATCTTCAATATTAGAAGCATGGCATTTTGTCTTTTTCTACAAGATCACAACCTGTTTTAAGTAAATGACCCTTGAAAATGTTACGTGATAATCTGTAGCTAAGAAACTGATTGCCATGTATTGATTTTGCTAGTTTGCAAAATGGTAAAGTAGCTCCATCAGTATCCTTGGTAGAGATGTCATTTTGACGTGTTAGTGTTACGTGTTGTACTAAGTCACCAAATTAGTGACTTAAAACTTGCACTGCAACAACCCAGAGTATGAAGACAGGCTTGCAAAGGGTATTAGTTATTGAGTGGTAGAAATAGTGCCATGGTTGATAAAGCCCCCTATAAATATGTCATATGTGCCTCAGAAACCATTGCAAAGACACGTTAATACCGGTTTAATGTTTACAAGGAGGGCAGAAATTTGTTAACAAAAATGGAACAGGTGCTGACAAAACCCTGAAATGAAATTAATTTTCTTAAAGCATTCACATCATTGTGCAATTGCTCTATACTTCAAACTCTCTATAGTTGTAATATCTTTGATATAAATATGTATATGTTAATGTATCAAACTATAATTTATACACATTTGGGTATTAAGAATTAGATAAAATTGAAATAGATAATTACATGCTCACTATCACGGTATTCGCGGAGTTCAATTGGAGAAAACATAAAACATTGAATTTTTTCCAATTTCAGCGACATCATATGGATGCCGTACATTTAGTCAACCGTTACGTCAAAATGTTACGTGGTAACGGCAGTCTAAATCTAGAAAATTTGAGTAGAACGTACAACAATTAGGGATTATCATTAATTGAAAATTTACCAATTAAAATCAGAGCCTCTCACCTAGGGTATTTTCCCTCAGCATTCTTTTGAAGTTTAGAGAAATGGAGATGGTAAGTAGAACGCTAAGCAATTCAAGTGTCTGTTTTGAAGGTGTTAGATATGGGAATACAAGTCCTTACAAACTTATGATTTGAAACTCTCTATTCAAAAGTACTTTGCAACTTTCAATGGGCTTTGGACAAAAGTGATAGTCCTATGGCCACGGTTCAATCACATGCGGCAAAGAGGCTGGTCTCCAAATTTGCGTCAAGCAGGATGTTGATGCAAACCTCTGGTGGAGCGGCAGCTGATATTGTGACACGAGAGTGTGAAGTACGCTTTCATGGAGCTTGATCCTAGCTCAGCTTGCAAACCACAGGTCATAAATTGATAGCGCATCCCGCCACAAAGAAATGACACTCAGTGGCAAATTTTCTACTTCTCTAGTATGTTTTAGAAGACTATTGATCAGTAATTCCATTGCAAATTTGAAACCTGCACTGAATAGAATTTCTGACAGGTTTGCAAGTATGGGTTAGGGGAAGTTCTTACCTTCAACAACTTTAAGTACCAGGGACTTGCTGACCAAGATTTAAGATAGCTGGTTGGCTAGCTGCAATAGAGCATTAAAGCAACCCTTGGCATTGTAAAAGTATCACCGTAAAAATAGCTGATGTTAACGTTGCTCCGGTAGTATAGTAAAATAAAGGCTAAAACGTCAAGGTTTGCAAATCGAAGGTCCAACACTGATACTACCAAAGCATGTTTGTTTTGAAATGAAAAATATTCGGGATGTCACTACTTTCATAACGTGAGAAGCATTCTGCATGTTCATCTTGACATTTGCATTATACTTTCTTCGTACTCCTTTATACCATCAAAATACATAGGGTTTAATTGGCTTCTTTCCTTATTTTGCAGTCGGTTCATTATGCAATCCTAATAGTCCTTGTCAAAATGGTGGCATTTGCTCCGAAGATGATAGTGGCTTCAAATGTTCCTGTTCTAAGGGGTACACTGGATCCAATTGTCAAGGTATTTGCTATTTTTTAAATGGAAATGTTAATTAGAGAAAATGTTTTGAGGCACATTTTAAGTAGGGTGCACCACTCTCCTGCAATATATAGTAAACTTTAATATACTTTAAGAGAGCCTAATAGTTTACAGCCGTACCTGAATGTAGGTAGTGTGCTCTTCCCTTTACAAGCCAAAAAAACCCGTTAAATATCAATTTGCTTAAAAAACTGGTAGAATCCAAACTAGTCAAATCCTCTTATTTTCCATAACAGGACTGTCAACATTAAAACTATACAATGGTTTACTCCATTGGGGATACTGTTTAAACAGTATTAAAATGATACGATGGTTAAAAAAGGAGTATCTATTAATGAGCAGGGGAAGATATGTAGCCCATCGCATGTTTAAGAGTTACTTCAATGAAATATGAAGCACTGTCCATCACTTTTTACCTTACCTTTTTCCAAGAACTTGCACCAGTTTTCTCTGCCTTTTCTACAGTGCGAAAGTACACTTGCGACAGTGGATTGTGCCAAAATGGAGCCACCTGTAGTGAAGAGGGAACAAACATATTATGCAGATGCACAGAAGATTACAAAGGAAAATACTGTGAAGGTACGCGAATTAGTATTTTAAAAGATAATAGAAGAATTCTTTATGGATTCGATCTCCTTAATAAAAATGATAAAGTTTAGCAATAAAATAGGATATACTCACATGTATTGGGGATATACTCACAAGTATTGGCGACATACTCACAAGTATTGGGGATATACTCACAAGTATTGGCGACATACTCACAAGTATTGGCGACATACTCACAAGTATTGGGGATATACTCACAAGTATTGGGGATATACTCACAAGTATTGGGGACATACTCACAAGTATTGGGGATATACTCACAAGTATTGGGGATATGCTCACAAGTATTGGGGATATGCTCACAAGTATTGGCGACATACTCACAAGTATTGGGGATATACTCACAAGTATTGGCGATATACTCACAAGTATTGGGGACATACTCACAAGTATTGGGGATATACTCACAAGTATTGGCGATATACTCACAAGTATTGGGGATATGCTCACAAGTATTGAGGATATGCTCACAAGTATTGGGCGCTATTTTACATGCGTACCCTACTCAACATACCCTTTAATTCTAAACAATAGACTTTGACGAAAGGCGCTAACGTAGTAATTAAGAGAACAATGAGCATGAATCGAACAAAAGGAATGTGAGAAAGTCATGGAAAATCAATAACTAGAAATTTTCAAAAGTACATCAGTATCATTCCTTTCAGGCATTGACATGAATAAACAAGTACTTGCAGGGCATATACATCACAAACCTATGTCTAAAAGTGAAATAAGGGATTTTCCCAGAGCTACTGGTACCATATGAATTCTATTAAATAATCTGTTAACAGCTCCCTATTTGTCGTTCCGTATTGCATTTTCAGCTTCGCTTTACATGGTTGCCACATTGCGTCGACATGAGTAGTTGTCACTCCAGTGGCTGGGTTCACTAAGTTGATATTGTGATTCACGATGCCATGTGCTTAAAATCAGAGCTCGTTGTAAGCCGCCCATATGTCCGTCCATATTTTGCTGCCTGGTAATGTATGTTTTTAAGGGTGGGAATCAGTGCAGCAGCGCCTCGTTTTGCTACCAGCGCTGAGAATTGCTACCACTTTCGTTTCGGGGTTGCATCCTCGTAGTATCCACTGCCCTTGTATTACTCTACCTTGATTAACTTCGTTTAAGCAAATATGGATTAGTCGACCTCCGATATTTTGCCTGGTCTCCCAAGCTTGACCGGATGGTTGATAAAGTACTCGGCAGCAAGGTCGCGGAAAAATTAATTCCAGTCTACAACGGTTTTGCAGCTATGGATTAAAAGTTCGTACATTGTTTACGCTGTAGATAATACTCTGCTCGTACCCGCGACAGTTGTCCATATGAATGTCATGCCCAATATCTGCCACAATTCGAGACGGGATTACTCAAAGAAACTGCCCTTCCTTATCCTGTGTCTCCTCTTGCAATATATGTACATCTCTAAACTTTGTTATCGACGGCCCTGTTGAAAGCTTGTTCCATGCATTGGACGTTGCACGATGGACAGATCATTTCCTCCTTAAGCAAGCCGTATTTCCTGCACCAAAGAAAAAAGTTCGCGATCGTTTTTAAAAAGCGACTCAATGGGCCATAATGATATCTGTGAAAGCAGAAAATTCCGGTCCCTAGGCCATAATACTTGCAGTGTTGGAATCTAATTGTAGGAAGCCATGGAAATATCAGTTAAGGCTTAAATTATCAGACAGAGTTTACGATAACATTGCAATGGTAAACTTTTCTTTCAATCGTCTACTGAAGTCATGAGGGAAATAACTTTTGATAACAGTTTTGTTCTCATGTCACCTTGATGACACATCTGTGAATTGAAGAACGAGATATTGTTTATGGAACTACAAGTAACGGACCTTAACGAGCCTTTCATTCCTACAAAATTATCTATAAATCCAGTTACCGTTCTTGGTTGGTTAAATAATTACGTACCATGTGCGAATAACAAGGAGCTGTTAGGTGTATTTTGAATTTGGAATTCTTTTGCTTCTTATTTCTAAAAAGGAGCGTTCTGAATTTGGAAAAGGCTGCCAATAATAATATGGTGACCAGAGCTAGCTGGTGCTTGTGCGAGCTGAGCTATGGTGACCCGGTGATAACATTTTCCTGTACGTTGACATAGCGCCTCTTTGTAATGTGGACCTATCTGCGTTGTACCGCACAAAGAAAAGGCACCTTATTGAAATGATCATGTAGCGTCAGTTTGAATCATGAGAGACCTGCTCCGAAAGCAGTAAGTGGCTTTCCTTCAGCAGCGAACAAATCTTTCGCCTTTTACTAAAGATTTCCGTGGAGGAGAGCATGCTACAGTGTCTATAGACCAAATTTTTGCTATCCTGCCCTCAAACGAGGCTTATTCCTCTCTGCTCATCAGGAGGTACAATGAGAGATCGCAGTAAGTGAAGATTGAGTTGATGTCCGTCTCTGCCCATTTGGAAGACTTACCAGACACTACCGCACCAATTCTATATCAGGAACCATAGGAAAACCGTCTCCAAAGCAAAGTTGAAAATTGAAAGTGGCAACAAAAAAACCTAGCAAATTAACAAGATATTGCTTTCATCCTACACGATGACAAAAGAATATATTACTATCTAAACATGGTCGCACGTTCTGTACTATTTGAAGCTTGCGCAGTAACATGAGTCATTAACATGCTCTGATGTCGTATTCGTGGTTTAAGGACATTGATAGTGACTAACAAGAATCCTGAGCCCTGATAACTTTTCGTACTTCTCGTTACTGCTTGTAGCTCTTAAGAATGACTCATGTAGCAAAATATCTCCCCTCCCGTTTTTGACTCTTTTTACCATTTCAGATAAAGGCACATTAATTTTCTGGCTTTTAATAGCGATAACCAGTTAACAAATTTCCCCCAAAACGTAGTATTAGAGTGCAGTGCATCCTCGATTATCCAAACAACATAAACTAAACATAAGTGTAAGAATAGGCCATTCTGATACTCGAAACGTTCGTATAACTGGGAATGAGATTTGCGTACTATTCTTCTTATAGGAGTTCCCTACATAAAGTAGACAAATTTGTTTATCTGAAACGTGATAAACTCTACGCTTACCTTAACAGTCGTCCATGTCCTGCATTGTTGAATCGAGTTCCGCTGGGTTCAAACCAGCATCCTCACTTAGCACATCTTATAAGCGTTTTATGCTGGCTACTAATACTTGTATAACCATGTGAAGGGGTCCAAAATAGTAGCGACGAAATAAGTTCGTCCTTACTGCGATAATAGTGCCCGGCAATAAACTCTACGCATCCTCCTATAAAAAATCGTGAGACGGTTTCTCATGCGTTCTAAGGTTACAAAATGTGTGGAGCCGCCTTGACGAACGGGAATACAAATCGACAGAAATAGAAGGTTCTTCGAAATGTTTACGATGAATAACCAAGAAAAGAAATTTTCTTTCCAGATAAAAAATTGATGTTTTGTTTTCTTGTGACTACTGTTGGACTTTGAGTAATCTAGATTCGAAGAATCAATAATGCTCTATATTACTTAAATAAATGCAATCGATCAATGCAAGGTCATATAAAGTGTCGTGTATTTTCCTGGCAAACTTGTTCAATCTTCCCATGCTGCTCGCTCATTGGTATGAGTCCGCTTATTACTACTAAATAATGCTTTTAATTGATGTACCTTCAACCCTTTTTATCTTTTACAGAAAGAGTATACCGTGCTTGTACAGAGACAACCTGTCTCTTTGGAGGTACATGTATTGAGTTAACGGCTTACACTTACAAATGTATTTGCCCTCCCAAGCGAGTGGGAAGAAGATGCGCAGGTAAAAAATCGACTGTTGTGAATATATACATTATGTATAAAGATTTGCATAAAGATACCTCTTAAATATGCGATACATAAGTGTGTTTTTTCAACCTTAACTTATAAACTCTTTACTTGTATGGACTTTTATGGATCAATCTCAGAATTAAGCAACAACTTTGAGTGTAAAAATTGTTTAATCCTATCGCTATATCTAGCGTGTGTCTTTCTTTAACAATAATAGTTTTCGTGTTGCCGTCCTAAGAAACGCCCCCTGATAACCCTTAAACTATTTGATGTAAAGAAAAATTTAGGTTCAATATAAGAACCTTGAGGGAGACCTTACCTACAAATTTCCGAGCCGTATTTTCATCAAGTCATTTTTGGAAAAATTGCCTTTAAACTCTCTTTAACAGTTTCCTTTCTTTATACTTTTATAGGTCTGTACATATGTTTTGCACGTTATCTTTACTTACTTTTACTTACGTATTTTTGAGATCATGTTGATTATGCTTCCTTCTGAAACTACATAAAAGCATTTAAAAACTTGCAAGTACGTTAGATAGCGGAGCGGTATGGTAAATAGGACCATATCCCAATGCTACAAATCCTTTATGTATGTCACAACGTCTTTTAGTTTTCAGTGTTTAACGGCGTACAATCAGAGCTTTTTCTTCACAAACACTTTGAGAAATTTATTTTAATACAAAGTTTCTTACCTGCTCATTGACTTGTATTTATTGGCAATCATTGTTGGTATTTATTAGCGGCTTGGAGCATCATTCTCCTCTTTACAAGAATATTTAAGCTTCTACCCCTGACAATTAGTCATGACATTCCATTTATAGCAAGACTGACATATAAATCTATTCCTTTGTTCCTTCTACTGTAGCTCTTGCCGAGGACCCTTGCATCAAATGCCACCATTTTGCTACTTGCCAAACGGGCTCCTGCGTTTGCAAAGACGGATACACGGGAAACGGATTTTACTGTGAACGAGGTTAGAGACTATTTTCACCAACAATTCCTGAATGCATCCCTATCCTAGGTGCCAATGGGAGAAACACAATCGAAACGTAGGGTAAAAATTGATAGCTCTTCGGACCATGTTTCGTCAGGTACTGGTCGCCGAAAATTTCCTCAGGACAATAAGTACAACTATATTAGACATTTTTTATCCTGATATATTAGTATTATAACAATAAATTTAACGTGCGTGTCATTAACTATAGTTGGCGGGTTTGCTCAAAAGAACAGTTTCACGATTTAATTTCAATTCGCATAGAAGTATTGATTATGATTATAGGGAACTGCTTAAAGAAATCATTTCAATGGACCATTCCTGTGTTATCGAAGTATTTAGTAAACGTATATATTATTTCAATGTAAAATTTGGAACGTTTTTCCTTATAGAAAATATCCTTGATAGCAAATTGAGCTAATCGCCACCAAATTTTCTTCTTCAAAGTGTCTTAATGTGGAAGACATTTGCTACGAATTGTTGCATTGTTGTTAAAATAAAATCATGTCGTTTGTCTTCCGTAGCAAAAAGCCACTGCCACCCTAATCCCTGCGAAAATGGAGGGCAATGCATAGATAAATATGCATATCTGGATGAAATTAACAAAGCTGAAGAAACTAATGGAGTCTCGGAGCCTGACGACAACGGAGTGACAATGTCGTATGCTCGCCAATTTAAATTACCCGAGGGCGCAGCATCCATTCAGCCAGTACGTGCAGGAAATCTCCTGCAAGCAATTGCCTCTTCAAGGTACTCTATGTCCAGCAATGTACCTAATTACTTGACAGAGCAAAAGCGATCAAGGATTGCATTCGATCCAAACCCCACGGTTGATATGGTAGGAGAAGGTTCTTTCCGGTTTCCTGAAACCATTATTCCAGATTTACCTACAAAGAGAAATGATTTACCTCCAACATCGGAAGAGATCCCAACTACAGGAGATCGTCAAATGGATGTTTATGGATATAGTTGCGAGTGCCCTGCACATTTCAAGGGACCAAAATGTGCCGGTAAGGAAGTCAAAAAATGTAATGAAATACTCTTTTTATTTTAAATAGTCCCATACTGTTCTGAGCCACGGCATTGTGAGCTACGGTGGCCAGTTCTATTCCTCGCCGCCTTCATCCTTTCCCAGGTAATGCGAGGTACCCATTTTACTCTTGGGTTTGCAGTAGGAGTTGTCAGAATATGTATTACAATAGCAGTGTATCTTCAATATGAATTTGATAACGTAACAAATAAGCATAAATGTGAATCTATAGGTACATATGTGGAACTAAAAACACATGCCTGTACTGTTGTCACAGCCCCTGTAAGATTTACCATACCAGTAAGCATTCTCGCCTGAAAATCATGGATGTCCATTGCGTTTTCATCAAACAGAAAACGCAGATACTTGTAAGAGTTGTAAAAATTTACAACGTTAGTAAGCTGAGGTGGTAATTTAACTGCCCTCTAATAATGAGATGTGCCGGCTTGGGGTAGTGGAGCTCATACCAACAAAAAAAGAAACAAAATCATGCATCATATAACACTCTTTCCTTCAACAAAAACTAAAACTTCTTCCTAGCTATTCTATAAGTTTCTATACTACGAGCGATGTAAAAGAATTCTTCAGTATACTTTAAGTGATTTCGATTGCCAACACTTATCCGCCCCCAAAAATGTCCGTTAAGTTGTCAGAACGAAGAGTAAATGTTAAGTAAATGAATAGAAATTTTTGTCTTTGTCCTGAAAAGTGTTTGCCGAATCAAAAATACTACCCACTATTCCTTTATATCAGATATTCTTGTATTCTCGTGTCATTATCACAAAGAGGTTAGTCTAAAATTAGGACCCTACCAAACAAAGCATAATAAGACCAAATAGTTGAACTATGCTATTAATGTTTGCTCGTGCAGCTTAAGCAGTACGTTATAACGATTGGTTTCCAATAAAATCAACATAAAACGCGATAATAAAAAAAACTGTGTCCTCAGAGAAACTCTGGAACAGTTAACTAAAGAACGAATAGATGATACAGTACCCGAATAAATAAAATCACTAAAACATTTAGAACAGTATTCTATCAAGTTGATACTACACAGGAGTGGCGGCAAAACCGAGGAGCAGAGGGGATCATTGAAAACCCACCCTAATAATTTACTCCACAACAATTTTAGCAGTTCTTGCAATAATGGTGGTGTTTTTATGCGTTTTTCATGTCAATGATGCTTTGGGGAGACCATTTTGACAATCTAGCACAATCCAGAATTTAAAGTTTTTCTCCCTAGCCCAACCATGATGGATCCTAAGGTGTATTCTATCTTCCTTCTTCCCATATCATTAAGGTGCAACCACGTCCGCTTAAGAGAATCCTAATAAAGTGTTTGAACCATAAAAGCTATAAAATAGAAAGGGAGCAGCCTCTTACAAGTAGCTCTTCGTCTTCTTTGACTGCTTCCTTCCCGTCATAGAGCGTTTCTTTCAAGGGGACCCAGAAAGCTAAAGGTATTACTGGTTTCCAAAAATTTAAGGGGGAAAGGAGTAAAATGGCGGTATTCATTCTTTCATCAGTGTCTTGTAAAGAAAATATACTCTTCTATTACCTACAGGCCGAGTATCCCGCACTTTTTCTCCGGTAAACGTAACAAAATTTAACCCAGTTTGTATTATATCATCACTTTAGATCCAGACCCCTGTAACCCAAACCCATGTTATAATTACGGAGTCTGTAAGGAAGAAGATCAAGCTCCGGTCTGCACATGTCGACATCCATTTGCAGGACCATTCTGTAATAGTAAGTAATGCGTACTCTTCTACTGTGTTTTTCTTGTCCTTGCCTTTCTAATTATTTTAAAGTTTTTGAATAACAAATTTCCACCGAGATTTTACTGAAAATATAAAGAAAACAGGCATACAGATCCTCCACTCATATGTAACCTTGGAAAGGTAGATCCCATGATGATGAGCTTTAGCATATTTTTAGCACACTTCTTTGCTACTACATTGACAAATATCGGTTTAGATATCGAAGCTACTTTCATTAGATATGGACCTTGTTAACGACCAAAGTCATCAGCGAACACTGATCAACGTGACATTTTAGTAAAATTGTCTTTTCTTACAGTAGAATTTTCAAAATTGTTCATCTTTATGCTCAGTTATTCATTTTGTATAGCAAAATTGATTGATGTAAGATGATCGATAGCGTGGTAAAGCATCAGGAGCTCAAGAACTCTCAATGCCCCAAATTTACAAGGTCCTGGTTCCAAGTCTAGGTCTGAAGCTTTTAAATACTCTTTTGTGCCAATCAGGTAATCCATGTATGAAACGTAGTGATTTTTAGGTTGGGTTTACAACAAACTCAAAAATTAAAGTAAGCACACATTTTGCAGTATAAAGATCTGTAAAACTTAGTTAATATCCAGACATCTAGTTTTTCAATTTCCTCTAAATTCCTGAAAAATATGTCATACGACACAAATTATCATTTGAGATTCGCCTAAACCCCAAATTTAGAAAGTTATTCTGAAGCAAGAAAGGGCCTTTATAAACTCTTTTATTTTACATTCTTTGAATTTTGATCATTGTGCAAAACAAAGTATGTCAGTTCTCCAGTCCCAATCAATAAAACACCAGATGGAAGTTTTTCATTCTTTAATTCAGTACAAAGGTATTTCTTAAAGGGTGAAGAAACTATAGGATTCGACCATGAGCAAATTTGCTTAAAAGCCAAAAACCTTAGAATCTTACTAATATACTTGCTTCATTCTAGCTCCCGCTTAAACTACCTCGACTACTTCTTCAATTGAGCTGCATTACTGTTCTTAATTCTGTGATTTATTTACCGCCCGAGTCTCTAGGTAGACTGCCCATGTAGTAAAATTGTAGATCTTGGTATTAGTTGGTTCCCAAAATACTACAGCTGGTGCAAATAACCGTTTTCACTCCTTTGTCAGTTACTGGTGGGGGTGCCAAAAGTACTAACTTCCAGGAGACTAAAAATTGGCTGAGCCCTTCACCATGTCATGACGGCCTCCGTAAATGACACCCCAATTGCCTTCTACCCTTTGAAAATTTTCCGCAAGCGCCTACGGATTGGCCCTCAATTTTTACCAGTGATTTCTTTTTCCTTAAAGATACAGACTATTGTGACTTGACTCCATGTCAGAACGGTGGCACATGTACTAACGTAGAAGGAAGAGCTCACTGCGAGTGCCCGCCAAAGTTCACAGGATCACGATGTGAAGGTAAAACAATTCAATCTTATATAATTGCTAGCACGTATCCCCCTGGTAGCCGATGCTAAATATAACTTAGTTGATAAGTTGGCTATGGTACTAAACTTGAAATTCATTACCTCTAAACGTTTCCACAAAATCGCTGTTCAATACGTTCTGAATTCTTGCAGAAATTACAAGATTATAAAGGATTTCTAAAACGTACATCGTTGAATACAAATGCACAACATTTTTTATCAACTGCTCTTGTTTAAAATGTGTAGGTTGCGAAACAAATCCTTTTTTGAATGCAGCTTGCAGGGCAACAAAGATTTTCACAGTCTCGTACCCTAAGCGAATCCTTGTTGCAATTGTCAACGTTTTTTTCGGACAGTATTCGATGTAGTGCCGTTACGACTTGTCTGCAAGTAATTTATCAAACGATATTAAATAGGAAAGTTAATAGATTGTTTTGATCTCATTTTGAAAGTCTGCTTTAATGTGGTGTTTTCCATTGAGTGCCCCTCGTTTAAGATGTTTTCCAGTGCAAGCTTGTGCATTGCCAAAGTCTCTCAGCTGTGTAAGATCGAAGGAATAGTCATGAGATCCCTTCGTGCATCTTCCGACCTTACTCAGGGCCATGTTGTACTATCCATACAAAATATATCTTAATACTAGAAGGCCCGCGTTTGTGCGTGTTTTTTTGGGGAAAGGAATAATGTAGATGCACTAATATTTCTTACTCGAAGGCATATTGAAATGAAATGAAAATATAAAAGGAGATCAACCTGTATGGTACCAAAACAAAAACCAGTTACTTCATAAATGACGTCATTTTTGTGAATTATGGTAATAAATTAATCAAAAGGTTAATTAATCGAAACTTTCTCTTGCGTTTCTTAATCAGCATGGTGAGAAATCACTTCATGGAAATTTTCATGATCCTAAAACTTAAATGGGCTATATGTTTAGAAACCTTTTCACTACTTAGCAACTTTGATAAAAGTACCAACTTCTAGGTACTAACTAGAACTTTCAGCTTCTATTGCAAAGGTATACAGGTTTGTATTGTGGACAACTTCCTGGCTAAAGCTGCTTTAGTGGATAACTAACTAACGAAGAAGCCTGAGGAATTAAGAACTAAAAATACAAGCCATCTTACATGGTGAGCATGGAAAATCTGTGATTTTATGGGATTAATTTAAGAAATGGCTTTGCAATGCAGACAGAGACTACACAAATAATACTGCTGTAGGAACAATTGATTGTTTTATGCTAGATAATAAAACAATTTCCTCAATTTACATCATCATACATGTCCTTGTATAAACATGTCAATTCCACCCCTTGAAGTAAAAGTTCCTTGATTTGAAATATGACGGTATATTAGCAATCGAAACACATGGAATAGCACTAGTATGTAAGACGTTAATCATGTATTAACTGAAAATGTATCAAAGGGGGGCAAACAATGCAAATGGATAGAATATGTAAGCAGCTGATCTTTGAGAGTACAGTACAACTCCAGATAATCCAGAGGTTAATGTAGAGTCAAAATTATGCAGGAAAGCATTCTATCAAACAGGGGTTAAAGGTATCTTAAATCAATACAGTATGTATGTTAACTGGCAATTTGGAGCAGAAGTCGCCATTTTCTAAGAAATTAACTGCGTTAACAAGAAAAAGGAAAGAAATGCTTGCTGATTTCATACGTCGTAAACTTCAGAAAATATATTGTCAGCAATAAAGTTGGAGTAGAAAGCAAACGCAAAGTTAAAGCTTTGGGTGTATCTAGATTAAAATTTAGTACAGGCTGTCATAATAACACTTTGCATCTTCATTCATTGGGTTTAACGATTGGTTAGAGCAAACCATTAAAGGTCATTCGGTCGAATTGCAGTCTCAAGTTTAAGACTGGGATAAATACCATTATGGTAAAGAAAATATTATGTTATTAAAACATAAACTTCTGAGCGATTTTAAGGTATTGTATATTTCAACATTTTGTGATTTACATTTTTACTCTTTGGAAATTTAACGATCACTATTGCTGCTGTATCATTTAACAGTCGACAAATGTGCAAAATGTGATCCTGATAATGCTGTATGCAGCACGAGAGGTTGTGTTTGCAAGGCTGGGTATGAAGGTGATGGCGTCACCTGTGAGCAGAAAACAGTAATTCAAGGTAATGTCAATGCAATAAGGCGCTTAATACCATCTTCTTTATTAACTTGTCGAGTGTCAGCTGCATCTCAAAGAATAAATAGGAAACATACTAGTACTAAATGTGCTCGCTACAACATTGAAAAATGTTTGTATTCATGCTTTTAAGATGTTATAAATAGCTCTACTTATATGTGTAGCATTTTGTGAAAGTTTAAGATCAATTCATGGGGAAATCTTACAATATCAGGTTTAACTCTCTCGCGCACGCACACACACAGACACACACACACATACACACCAACAGAGAGCTCGTAAAAGTGCATTTTCACTGCAATAAGCCTTCACTTGCTTTTTTATATCCATTTCAGTTTTAGTATTTAAAATTGTGTTAAAGGATCATTGTAAATTATATATGAAACGGTCACTTCTTTAATATATTCTCTAATTCTCCTTTAATTAACGACTTTTTAACCTGCCCCAGCTTACATATGTTTTATTTATCTTTTATCATTTGCGGTCTGTAACCTCAAATTTGATGTTTTTAAGTTAATTCCATTGAAGTAGATGAAGATGTTCTCAACTTAGCTACTCTTTTGCAACCAACTAATCAAAATATTCTTTCCAGCAACTTCATAAAAGCAAGGCTAAAATTATAGTAGGACTTTCCTAATCATGACTTCTCAGTAAGACTTATGCCTTATAGTTGCCTTTTGTATAACGAAACCAAAAGAAAACATCTTCTGAAAGCAGTTCAGCAAGTTTAGTATTTCAGTTCCTAAGAATTTTTGGCCAATCCCACAGTTTACTGGCAATGTCACTTGGTCTAAACATGACGACTGCGCCTCTGTTTGATAGTTTGATGAAAAGGAGCAACTCCTTCCAGAACCATTATATACTCTCTTTCTTAATAAGGACAAGTAAAGTTGAAGTAAAGCTGAGTGAACTTGAAGTTTCACCTGTTTTCATTGTGAACTTATTATTGGACTATTTTATTATTTTCAAAATTCTTTTTTTTCGCACCCCTAAACAGCCAGAGACCCCTGTTCTTCAAATCCTTGTCAAAATGGAGGATCCTGCTATATAAAAACAGACTTAGTCAACATGATTTGCTTGTGTCCTAAAGGATACAATGGCGAGTATTGTCAGAATGTAGACGCTGAACTCAATGCAAGAAGATTGACAACAACGCCAAGGCCTGTAACTCGTAAGGCCCCTACAATCCAAATTCAAGGAAGCAAGAAAGGTATGCAATTATCTTTAATAGGTTTTGCTCCAAAATAATTTATAAAAACTGTCTATGGACTGTCAATAAATTTCAAATTCAATGTATCCGAATTTGAATAAGAGGGTAACGCTTCATATTCTTTTGATCAAGAGGTTATATTGAAAATACACAGTAGTATAAAATGCCCTTGCACATTCTGAGCAAGAAGAAATCCAGATGATTTTTCATTAAGATAATTAGTACTTCAGAATGTCAGATTTATCAATTATTGTCATAGAGTGCACGCCCTCCGCTGTGATACTATATTAAGGAGTTGTCTAATAAACTGTTACATTCAAATGCTCAATAACAAATGTATTTTCCAATGTATAATGTAACATTCTGTAGCTTCGTCATTTGACAATATTGCAATTAGTGCTATGTGTTTGTTTTTCTACAGTATGTTCATTTCACTTCTAAATCATTAGGTGTTTTTAGACTGCTTTCAAATGAAGAGCTGGATATCGATATTCAACGGTGGAGCCAATATGGCGACTTAAGAAGTATCTTGTCAACAGAGTTAATCTAGCTCAGTTAATAGAGTGCAAGCGGCGAAGGCATATGTCAAAAGTTTCAATTGTGTCTACTAAAGTTTTACAATATACATCTCATTTCAAATAAAATCTGGTAGAATTTTAGAAGTAGGAATATCCTTTTTATGAACAGATTCCATTAAGAATACATAGAAGAATGAAATGTCCTTACATCTATTTGTCAAGGACAATATCTGATTCAGTCGTTTAGTCCAACACTTTAAAATATCCGATTTATTATTCATTTATTGTCTTTAAATTTCGTCTCTAAGTCTCGGTAGTTAGTTTTAAATAGTTTGCGCTAAGGGACAAGTATCTAACTGCAACTAGACTAACGTTACAAATAAAAACTTTCTATCTTTTATAAATTATTCTTTGTTTACACAAATTTACAGCTACGAGTATAGCACGTCATTAGAATTTTACTTTTTATAAGTTTTAGGACAAGCAT
The DNA here is from genome assembly GCA_010016065.2 of Carybdea cf. marsupialis auct. non (Linnaeus, 1758). Lineage (NCBI taxonomy): Eukaryota > Metazoa > Cnidaria > Cubozoa > Carybdeida > Carybdeidae > Carybdea > Carybdea cf. marsupialis auct. non (Linnaeus, 1758). The sequence continues at coordinate 16,249 of JAAAKL020001787.1, forward strand.
TTAAGGAAGCTCCATGAGCTCCATATTGTAGTCTTAATTCTAAACAGTATACACCAATCTTAATGATGATAGTTACGTATTTATGTGAAAGTTTTCTTAAGAATGAAGTAAGCATCAAAGTAGTCGAAACGTTTTACTCGATTCCTATCACAAGGAAATGTCAGAAAATGCAAGGGGAGAGGATTGATATGTAGAATACAAGAAAGATATTTTAAGTTGCTTCAAAAAGATTTTGATGCAGCAGTAACGATTCTCAAATTTCCTTTAGAATGACAATACAAGAGTACACATTTTTGAAAGCTCAGAGGTAACCGAGCGCAGCAAGTGAATACATTTCCCCTGATTCCCCTTTCAAATTAATGTGTACATCATATCTATGTTATGCCTTCTTCCGTGAGTGGTGCGAGTAAAATAAGTTCGATTTAAGAAAAGCTGCAACTAAAGAGAAGGTAATTGACGGACGTATGAATGACAAGCGCAAAACTTTGTCCTTGCATCCAAAGAAAACAAAACACGCAATTCATCTCTACCTTTTCCTTCAAATTGTTGGGATAGTGTTTTGCTTCTGTCAATCTACAGTTGAATATAGTTGTTCCGGAATGAGTGTTTGTTCACAAGACAGGTTTATTGAATGCAGCCTCAAGCTGTAGCCTTAACCTAAGAAAAGGTTCTGCTTACAAAATATATTTTTAGAGATTTGCCTCTTGCTTTTTTGCATTAAACTTTGGCTCATTGAGAGATTCTAAGATCAATTAAAACTACAAACCAAAATTGAAACCATTAAAAGAAAAAAGACTTAGAATAATATTTTACAATTTGGTATTAATTAAAGTTGTTTGCCTATACAAGCACCAGGCAGCTGCCTTTCAGGAAGGTGTTAGGTAAATTTTGAATTGCTTAATGATAAGGTTGTACAATTGCAAAAAAGTTACATTGCTGTTTGTTGATAGACAGTGATATAATTTCTAGTTTAACATCATGAAATAAATACTTCTGATTTACCTTTGCCCTTCCATTAATTTGTATAATCCCTCTTCTTCAATAAAGTGATATAACCTATTGCCATATTGTCCAATTATCCTCTCGTTAACATATACTTTTATTCCCTTTCTAAGTTTTCCAGACCCCCGATAAGGATGAGGAGGCATCACGCTTTGAAATTATCGGTAGGAGTGTTGGCAAATAGTAATAAATGTACAGGATATATCAACTACCTAAGATTTGGTCACTTCGATTACGAATGAGAGACGAACAGTATGTTGATTACTGAGATCACCATCAAAGATCACATAAAGTCCCATAAAGGAATCCATATATCATCCTAAGTAGATACATATGCTACGTACTAAATTACAGATTACTGGAAGACCACCCCCACCCAGGAGAATACCAGATAGAGACTGCCATGGAAGCAACTCCTTCATCTTAAGAATAGAGATAACAACAACTTGGACCACTACCTTGAAATCTAAAAAATACGGAATATGTTATGACCCGAACAAGAATCAAAGAAGATCTAAATCACCTGCATTCTCCTTACAACAAAACTTCTTTCTTGCCCAAACAGACATACGAGACTATGCTTAATGTTATCCTGTATTGACCCCCCTATATAATCACCTTTATCACCCTGTCAGAGATCATACATTTTTAAACCTCTATCCAACAATTTAACCTGCAGCGAACGGAGATTACAGATTGTTTATATACAGAAATGCCATTATTATCCAAGTAAAGATCAGAAACCGTTTGAAACGGTATCCTGCATTTCATCTACATCAAAAACATTCACATTTTCCAAACAGACATGATGAACGTTACCCTATGTTGTTCCCGCGACGGTAAACATCTTTACTGACCGGATAGAGATAGGAGACTAGTAAAGCTTTACCCCATTTTTACATACTATGGAAACATTTCAATTAAACTGATTGGATAATATGACAATTTGCAGCCTTCCTCATTATTTAACAAACGAAGGAAATACAATATACATTAAGAAGGGACTGTCTGTCAACGGGACGAGATTCAGAGGAAGCGGCTTTCATGTTATAAGTTCTCATGACAGTTGAAGCGAAACTTGAACAAACATCTAGAGTTAGCAATAAATTAGCACTTAATAGTAGAGAATAGATAAGTAATAGTTTGACATCCCGTTAGGGCTGGCCTATTAAATAGGAATTGTATTTAGTAGTCTAGGGTGAAAGTAATAGAATGAATAGTATAGGTGAAGGCTAACCTAAATTACCGAATTAAGCCCAGCTTTGTCTTACGCCGATAATCTTTTCATAGAAAATGCCGGCGCAGTGTTATCAATATCAGGAGACGGAATTTTTTGTTTAAATTGTTTAATTTTTTAATACATTTTTGACACCGTAACTAATGCCTTTTTGCAAATCAATACCAGTAAGAAAGTTTTTAATAGATTAAGAACGAGTTTTTGAAATCAATGTTTTTATTGCAGCGCCTATGTCTTTATCTCCGTTATGCCATCCAAATCCATGTATGAACGATGGGAAGTGTCTGGTTGTGGGGGACATCTTTCTATGTATGTGTCCAGAACAGTTCAAGGGGAAAAGATGCGAGGGTATGTAATATGAAGTAAATTTATGATTGGTAGGATGATGGCATTGACAGCATTGCTTTCCCACAGGGAAACACTGTACCATGACTATGTTATCCAATAGTTCAAAGAATGAGGTAAGGAATTAGAAATTATTGGTAAGCAAAGCAATCCTTTTAATTGTCATACTTGGTATGTAACATTTTGGTTTAAAGATTTAATCAGGTATAAAAATTGAAGCCAGAACAGCAGTAGCAGTAGATATTCCAATGAAAATTAAACACCTTAAAGTTACATAAATGAATGAAAGTGAAATAAAACAACCTTCCTTGAATGTTTGTTCCTGTGGTACCTCTGTAAAAGATAAAGAGGTGTATCACGTGATTTGCATGATAAATTGTTTGAAGCTTAGGCTACTTGTTGCTGATGGATCTACTTACACAGAAAGGTAGCAATTCAAGATCTTTAAGCTACTGCATAAGGCAGAGTAAAAGTTCTTTCAAAAGTTAAAATATTTTTATTATCCCTATTAACGGTCACGAATTCCTGAAGCTCTGCCTTCTTATCAAGTAACATTAACTTTCTGCTCATGCCCTCGTTACTGTGACCTATTTGGAAAGTTATCTAGCGGTTTCAATAAAAACGTAAACACCTTGAACATTCTGAAAGCCTGCCATGTCGTAGAAAGACGTCAACGAAAAATTGACATTCAAGCAATAAATCAGAAATGCAACTGGAATTTTGGCGCTAGTTTATATGGAGTAAATGTAGCCGGGAGCATGCCTTGCCCTTTATGTAATAGTTTACCATGATAGAATTGTATAACAAATTTGAACAAATATGAAAAATTGAAGGACGTCTACTATAATATGTTGTAGTACAAAGAGAGTCGAATAGTCGAGAAGGAAGTAGATTTTAAAATTGCTGAAACCTTGGACGTTGTGTTGAGTTAGTTATTTTCTATAATTTTAAAGGGTATTTATTCAAATTAATTTCTGAAGATTGAGTATGTAGATGAGGTCTGTCTATTTTGTTACCTTACAGAGGATAAATGCATGGACTGTGATTTGCATGCAATATGTATCAATGGGAACTGCAAATGCCGTCACGGTTATCGAGGAGATGGATTGTTTTGCAAGAAAGGTACACCTTATGAAACAGACTTCCAACTCTCAAATGTTAGAGGTCCTGACAATAAGAATATTTTTAAAAGAGCAACTGTTATGAAATGTTGAGTTCAATTTACATAATCTGTTTGATTGTTTTTCATGAATCGTATGTGTTAATTGTACACCCATTGGTACATATCAAAGAGATTAAAATGGTAGTATCAGTTACTGCTATGGATTATGGTTACTAATACGATCATCAAATTTTAAGAAGTTGAAGATAAGAACAGCTGAACCAAATTTTGATCAGTTATAATACCAGGAAGATAACGCGATGCTTAAAATGAGGTAATGGCGAGACGTGATGAGTTAGCTTGAAGTTTCTAGATCACCACATTTTCAGAAATGCAGCTTCTTCTTTTATGTTTACTCGATGTCTTTTAGTTTGAAAGGATGTTATTTGTGGCTCAAAAACTTTGGCAACCTTTATCTGGAAAATCTAATCGACTTTAACCAACAAAAAGGTATTGAATCAGTAATATACATAGTACTGCAATCTATAAATATTCGGTCATCGTTGGAGCAGGGTACGTAGATAAGTAGAACAGATAGTATTAACCTACTTGAGCATATATGTGATGTCAGATATTTAAATAGCAGAGCACGTAGATTAGTGATTCTTAACCTTGTCTTTTTGCTGCCAACTTCTGAGAGCGAACGTCAAGTTGTAGAAACGAAGTGACAACAATATATTTGTGATAGAAACGCATTCCTTTTTTTAAAAGTTTTTGAAAATAACTTGTGATAAAGAAATAATATCCTCTAGCAAAAAGATAAGAGTGTTCCCTCTAATTGGTTGCCCTATTAATTTTGTTCACCAGAGAAATTATGTCTTTCTATTTCTGAAAAGGGGATCAAGAATAACTAGAGAATATGCAAAGGCCATAGTTTGAAACTCAATTATTGCACAGGATAGTATGATTATTGATGACTATACCTATGCGATCTTATTCTTTTTTATTCCCTCCTGTCTGCAGTTCCTCAGTGTGACAGTGTTTGTCCAGTAAATTCTCATTGCCGTCGATCATCTTGTGTTTGTAATGAGGGTTACGTCTTCGACTCAGGAGAATGTGTTGGTACGTGCATCTATAGACTACTTGCAGCAAGTTTTGTGCTTAATGATAGCAAATGGCATTAGATAAATTTGATAAAGATAAAAGCTGTGATGGAAGTAAGGAAAAGCATGTATTATAGTTACTGATAGAATTGGTACAGTCAATCAGATACCAATATGTAATGACTAGCACAAACCTTTCCTATTATTTTCGAGCCATCCTTGGAGTCTTCTTAAAAATTGTTACAGTTAAAACTTAACAGAGATGCGCCAGTTTAAGGAGTTTAAATATCACTTGGCCAGTATTCTGCTCACTTCTGTTTAACCGATGTGATGTAACCAATCAGCTGTATAATTTTGGACTACGTACAAACGTATTTAATAGCAATTTACTTGATAATAATGATGGTATAGAGGCTGTAAACGGTATGGCAATGATAGACTAAAACATTTTGGATTTGGAAAGCTGTCAAAATATGACATCGCTTTCACATTGAGAATTAAGGGTTAATTAAAGCTATTGTTGCGTTGTCTATATGTCAGTGATTTCTGCTGTATGTACGAGGGACTGTGATTTGTTTACCATCATGTCATGTTGTATAAAGTCGTGTGGCTTATCCATGGGCAATAAAACTATAAAAATACCATAAAATAATCACCGAAAAAATCGACTATCATTTTTCTTGTCATAACATAACCGGTAAGTTGATTACACAGTAAATCTAAACCTTCCTTATAAACTAATCCATGGCACAATGACTATATCTCCACATCTTCTGCGTACACCAGTGTTGACGAAGAAAATTGGAACATTAGAAGGACGGTAATAGTACTTTACAGTGATCGTATCTCTACTATTTAATGTACGCAGCTGCGCAAGGTGTTGATTATGATGCCTTAAAATTCTTTTTCTAAACTTCTAGTCATGTTTACTATCAACTATTACCTTCTCAGATTTTACTTTATTTGAATAATGTAATCATTTGGTGGTAAGGATAGGGGAGGAGGCGACTAGATAAGTCTTTCAGGTGACGTTTTACAGTCGGCATGTATGTTTTACTATTTCAATAGTTTTCTGTATCCCAGCTGTCATCGAAAGGCTTCAACATAAAAATATCTAGATAAAATTGCTGTGCAGTATAGTGGCCAGACTTTTCCCTACGAGACAGTCTGACATTCCTTACAGTTGCTTTTTATTCTCTCTATTAATTGTAGCAATACAAATTCATTTTATAGTAATATTAATCAAACATACGCGTTTTTCTCTTCACGACAGTCATGCCTCCTCCCACACAGTCAACCAAACCTACGAGTACAAGCACAACCCCCCAAGTTGTGAAATCTCATCAACCTTCAAGTGCATCACCCCCTGTTGTAAATAGTCCTCCATTATCAATACCACCACCGCCCATATCTCCTCCGGCAGCATTACCTGTCCAATCCAGCTCAGTATCACCTCCTGTTTCCACCGACCAGGAAATGCAGAGAGGAGTATCTTTACCTGTATTCCCTCCATCACAGCAACTTCAAACACCTGCACCACTGCAGCCTCCTCCTCCACCATCACCTCTACCCCCTCTCTTAGCATTGAGACATGATACACCAGCACTTGTTTCTTCCGGTGAACTTGAAATTCCTATGTTAGGAAAGAAGAGATTTCCCGAGGGCATCAACAAGGGGAAACTACCTCTTGGTGCACTTGTTGGAGTCCACAGAAAGGAGAAGAATGAAGGTAAGACAGAGCCCCGACATTCTAAGTGGCTCATATCATCAAATACAAATAAACAATTGCTTTCTTTTGCGGTTTATTCTCTTACTGTATAGTTTGCAGATGGAATAGATCACCCCAATTCTCACTGTAACATTATAAAAGGTTCCCTGAATGGATAAAAGACTTAAGAATCAATTTGAATCTCAGGACATATTTCATTTACATGTCACGTGTTCACCTCTAGTTATGACTTAAGGCAGCTAACTGACTTACTCTTTAACTTGGAGCATTGATTAGAGGGGAATGTAACTGAAAAATGAGCCAAAGAGATTAATATATATTTGATGCGGCACAATCTTTTGCAAGATAAGCATGTAGAATAGCAGTGCACAACCTGGAGTCTGACAATCATTGTTTATGGGTCCATAACCTGTTCTGGATTATAACGAGCTAACGCTAATATTTTTATTCATAACTATGATTTCCAATACAGAATCAACAAACGAGGATATAAGTGTCACTCCAGTAAAGTTACTAAGATTAATAATCAGAGGATTAAAAATGATACTAAAGGGGACATGCGAGATTACAAGTTTTGTTGACCACTGATATCAGAGATAAAGCAGAACAGTTTATCATTAACACAGTTGCTTTGTTTAATAACGTAGAGGTGACGAAAATGAATATCCTTGTCGGATATGGGCCAATTAAACTTTCATGCTAGGTAGAAATAAAACTTCACTTGTGTTGTGTTGCTAGTAAAAGGTCATCAATAAATATAATTTATAAATAGGGCAGTCAATCTGAGGAGACATTAATACACACATTTGCTTCATGCTTTCCTACTGGTTTTAAAAAAGCTTGGGGAAGTTGAGGAAACAATTATGTAGCCGGTATAGTTTTTTAGGGTTTAAGGGGCCCCAAGTAGAATTTTATAACATCATTGCTCTCCATTGTATCTGAGCGTCTTCTTGCGCCCTGAAAGAGAGCTATACCTTACAGGAAATGTCCTTAAAGGAAGAGCAACAGAACAACTGGTTTGGGTGCTCTGAGAAAGCAAGTGTGGACGATTTAAATTTTTACACCCACTAAGGTTGAATCGAAGGGTGAGTCGAAGTGCTTGTTGTCCCCAATTTGAAGAGGGATGTGAGCCCCGTTCGTCTCATCTACTCCCATGGCATATTGAGAGAGTTCTATAAACAAATGGAATCTAGTGACGACAGGAAACATCGTTGCAAACACAATCATCGTAATTTTACTACTATTGACTTTTTACTTTAAGCGAAGTACCATTCTATATCGGAAACAGATATTTTACAAGTACCGATAGCTCTTGCTTTACAGATCAGAGTAACCTCTAAAAATTCCTTTCGCATATTACAACCTATTAGCTGTTTATTATTGTATATATCACAAAGGTCATATGAAGGTATCGACATCCTTAATTGCTCTCTTTAGCCAACAGTTCTTTATTTACCTTATTGATAAAGCTAAACATTAATGCCGTTGAAGAAAACTTTTTAGTGTTAACAGCTTCCGGTGATTTGGCAAAGGATGTTAACATGCAAGCACCAGTGAAAGAGGTCCTCAAAGTGGCTCCCCCTGTGCCTGCACCTCCCCCTTATGCAGGTAAAAGCTTCTTACACTTTTTCTTTTTTATCAAATTTATATGATTTGTTTTCTGATACTAACTATTGCTATGATTGGTGATTTGAACCCTCGAGCTGCTTGTTAATAATTTTAATTGGCACTTTCACCATAAAGCTACAATGTACCATATATGGAACTGCTTGTTTTATAGTTCATAGCCTATTGCATGCTAAGAGTATGTGAGTTAATAGTTAACAACCTTTTGGTTCTACTTAAGCTTGACTAAATTCCGCATTGAACATATAACAACGCGAAATTGGCTTCTGAAATTCTTCATATATTTGTAGCAACACCTCTGGGCACTCTCAAGGATAGTGGATTGTATCCACTTCTGTCCAGTGAAGTCTCCTGAGAGAGATACTACTGTTCATGCGTGCTTGAATGCTAAATACAGAAATAGAAACACTAGCGTATACAGGAACGTCAGGAAATGGGGGCACACCAACAATGGAGAGACTGAAGCACCAATTTGGCTTCTCATTGCTGACAAAGGATATGTCTGCTGTGTTTTAACAAGCATTCTCAAGGATAGTGGATTGTATCCACTTCTGTCCAGTGGAGTCTCCGGACAGAAGTTCTACTGTTCATGCGTGCTTGAATGCTAAATACAGAAATAGAAACACTAGCGTATACAGGAACGTCATGAAAATGGGAGCACGCCAACAATGGAGGGACAGAAGCACCAATTTGGCTTCTCATTGCTGACAAGGGATATGTCAGCTGTGTTTTAACAAGTGTTAAATTCTACCGTCCTTCCATTCAGAAGCTAATAATTTTTCAAAATCGTGTAATCGAATCTTGTTGCGATACCGTAAGCTCGGTCATGGGATTATTCCTCTCTATAGCACTACACTTAGTAGATGTTACAGAAGTAGCTTCATTCATCAAAATTTTTGTGCAATGACTGGTGGCTTTCATGACTCAGTAATGTAGAAAATGGCTGATTAAGTGGCAGGTCCTGAGTTCGATTCCCCCACTGCTCTACAATACTTCATGTACTTTGTAGTTGCTTATTTTAACTTACAAAGCAGTCGCTTACATATTCAGAGAAAATTGTTATTCAATTTTTATAAATAAGCTCATTGTGTAACCAATGGCAACGGGAACTTTCCTTGGATCTTATAACTCTTATCGTACTGTGCTGTACTTATCAAGGAAGAGAGATCTATTGCAATCAACTTTGAGCATACTGTCTTTTATTTATACTCCAGAGGAATAGAAGAAACCGGAATGGTGCAGCTTTTTCATTTCACGTTATGCATAAGTTTTATCAAGAGTATTCTACCGATGCAGCAAGATCTTAAAATCATTCATACTTAAGTCTATATTTATTTATCCATTAATTGATATTCCCATACACGAAGTTTAGTTTAATTAATTGATTGATTGATTGATTGATTAACTGATTGATAGCTTTAGCTCTTGATCGTTTGACTGATAGATCGACTAATTTTTTTGTCTCATGTTTACCTTTGTCGTATGTGTTTTATTCAGAGGATATAATCATTTCAGTTTACCAAAGTCTTGGTTGTTGGGCAGATCTAAGCCCCTGGTGGCAGCCTACTATTGGAGCAATTCCGAGTCTTGAAGGGAAGTATCCAAGGCTGTCAGATGACTTCAGACGTCGAAAAGATCCAATAGGTATGTATTACTCTTTCTATTTTTATATCTATGATCACGCAACATGTTGGTCATATATCACTTGCCAACACAGGACAGTTTTGTCAATTTACCAAATTTCGCCAGTTGACGGGCAAGAGTTGAATGTTGTCCTCTTTCTCTTGCATTTCATTTAAATGCTGATTATGCTAGTGTTTTAAGTTCTAGCGTTATAACAAGCAGCTACCCAATGTCTCCATAAAAATGCGTGAGTGAGTAAATCTCCAATTTCAATATTCGCTTAACGTTATTTGTTACATCTGTATCAACAGGAAGGGGCATGGATTCCTCTTCAAGTTTGCTACAACGACACATTAAGGTCCTTAATCCAAATCTGCCAATTGCTAAGTCACAATCAACAACGCCCATGACAGGCTAGGAATGATTTAAAGCTTGTGCTGTTATATTATGCTTACCCATTATCACCAACAAGCGTCGAATAGTTGGTTTTGAAAAGATGGATAGATGCATCTTCTCCTTGTATCTCAATTGTCAGCTACGTCATTGCAGTTATCAGTTGTTGACGAACTGATTTGCCCCATGCTGACCTTTATGACAATGCGGTAACTGAGATATCATAAGTGTTATATTTCACAGAGGTGATAGGTTGCTCAATGTCGAATAATCTATTAACAGATCATCAATTACTCTATTTACAGTTTGTGCTCCTTGCTTCGATGAAAGTTACCTAAATGCCTACTTTCTTGCCTTATATACAATTCGTCTTGTTTATACAGAAATCCTTAGAAAGTAAAAGAATATTCTAGAACATTCCTGAAATTTCTAGTGTGTTCTATAGAAACGTCTGGAAGGTTCCAGAATCTTATAGAACCCGACAGAACATTGTAGAAGGTTATAGAAGGTTATAGAATGTTCTGGAAGATTACAGAATATTCTGAAAAACTAAAGAATTTTCTAGAAGAATCCAGATTAAATAGAACTGTTGCCTAGACAAGTCAAATTAAGGCAGACTCATGACAGATATACTTGGCGTCGATGTTTTTGCTGCTAAGGATCTAATACTTTTGAGAAAAGAGTGCAGACTCCATCATAATTTTATCCATGCCTTCACGAGGCATAAATTTGAAGTGAATTCGCAATGAACAACAATATCTTAGGAACAAAGGAAGAGGTGAAGCATTCTGGCGTAGAATGTAGAAAATATTTATTATTTTAATTAAAAAATATGCATTCATCGGCATGAAGATAGTGGTTGAGGGATCGCAGGCCCAGTAGCGATTTGATATAAAGTGTAACACTCGCGTGCGGAGGAACAGTTTAATCAGTATTTATTGTTTGCTGTTACTTCTGCGAACGAGAGCACAAAAACACAACAACTGTCTGGTTCTAACATAGATGTAGTAATAAACTTTTTGGCAATGAGAGATAACGCAGGAGGGCCGAGCGAAGAATACCCTAGCCTCACATCATCAATATAGATTTGCTCTCTCTCTCTCTCTACTTTCATTTGTATTTGTTATTTTACAGCGTGCCTTGTTACCTCGCTTCCTAATGATGTTAAATCTATATATGAAAATACATTGGAAACTTTGTAAACATGATTAGGTCTTACCAAGTTGTAAATGAATCGATGATCTCTTTTCAGAACTGCAAGACCTCCTTCTTTCTGTTCTGTAAAAAAAGACAAAAGATTACGCTTCAGCAAACTTTGTAATCATTAGAATCATTGGACCGGAACATAGTCGACAGTGTGATATTTCACAACACAAGACCTCTGCTAAGCCTAAATAAGGCCGAATCCCTTAAGGAAGGAGCTAAAATGGGTAAAAAACTGTTCTGGTACACCAAAGTTTTGCTTCTATTTTAAAAGCTAAATTTTAAAGGCCACGGAGAAGTGTGTTGGCACAGTTTCCTTACAAACCAGTTTATACAAAGAAGACAGCACTATCAAGTGCAAAGAACGCGTTCCTTCCACAGCTTGAAGTATTGTTATATACTTACTTCCTTGCTAGCGTGAGTCTGGCTATGTTAATCATATGACTTTAAGATTAGTAGAAGGAAGTAAACAGCATGGTCCTACTTTTGTGTCCCTACCATCAACTCCTGGTAGGAGGCAGTCACATGTGTTTCCAAAAACAAAAACACTATTTAATAAAAGAACTGTGTACTTGCTTGAAACCAGACTGCGCATGTATGTAGGCAATCCTTTACATATCACGGGGAAGGCTAGCACTGCGTTTCTTCAGTTAGTCAACATAATAACAAAGCCCTCTACTTAGCGAAGCAGGAGTATTTGTCATTGTACTGGTTAAATTTGGTTAATCAACAGGTCTAGCGGACATAGAGTGATGAAATAAACAATATCAGCGTGGCAGCCCTGCAATTCTAATTAGCTCTTTAAAACGTACAGCTGTGAGCCAGTTTCATAATTTTGTGTCTCATGATCTATTCTGTAGATTTGTGCTGTGGGGACACCTGGTGGACACTGATTGGTTGAAAACAAGGACCCTTTTTCCACAATTTCAATTGTTAATGTAATGGACTATGGAAAGGCTACAGTAATTCCTTATACAATATCTCTACACGCATAGGATTATTCTGTTTATGGACCATTAGGTAGTCAACGTTCATATCACTGTACCTTGAATGTAAGCATGGCTGATAAGAACCTTACTTATTTTCGCCGTTTAACGTCCTTGCGGGGTTTGACGGTTTGTGAGATTCTTCTGCCTTCCATCTTCCTCGCTGGCACCAATGAACCTCATGTCTTCTCTCACTGTCGCTGCCCAGCTTTTCCTAGGTCTTCTAGGTGGTCATTTCCCATCCGCATTCAAGTCCAGTATCTTACCAAGAGGATTGACTCGCATCTCTTTGCTTGATATACCCTTACCAGCCGAATCTTATCTTCTATCCGTATCGTTTCTAGAGGCTCCACACACTGATCTCTAAAAAAGACTGGATCGAGCTTCTCATTGTTTCCAATTACCAAAAAGTGTAGTCACGAGTACTGGCC